>PVKM010017644.1:0-25729 GCA_004027735.1 Carollia perspicillata
GAAGGCGATCCCCCTTTGAAGGGAGGGTGGGGGTGCTGCAGAGAAGGGAACCTGAGGGTTTCTGCCCTCCTGGTAAAGCTCTGCCTCTCGCTCCGGGTGATGAAGTGGGACAGTTCAGTTAGTGAAAATTCAGGTCGCTGGACAGCTAAGGTGTGTACACTTAAAATTATTTTCTTGATTTATTAAAAAGTGTAGTGTACAGTGGTCAGTTTCCCTTCCATTTCCCCCCATCATCAGTTCCCCTTCTGACAAGCAACCCCTTTTGTCTTTTATGTCCTTCCAGAAAAACTTTACACAAATACAAATACACACAGATACATATAAATCCTTTTTTTTTACACAATTAAGCGGTATACTAAAAAGAAAAAAAGCCAGATACAGAAAAATGTATAAACAATGTATCTTCAAGATCTCTCCATATCAGTAGAGAAAAAGCTTCCGTATTATTCACAGAATTCCAGTGTAAAAGCACATCAAAACATCTCATTCCTCCGCTCCAAAATCATCCAGCAGCTTCCCATTACACTCAGTACCCAAATTCCCTAACATTACTTTCTAGGACCTACCTGATCTGGCCTTTGGCTTCTTCAAACTCACTTCTCACCATTTTCTCCCTAACTCTGCACTTCACCATGCTTGACTTTTCCACTTCTCAAGTGCTCCAAGGTCATTTCTATCTCAAGGCCTTTGCACTTGATGTTCCTTCCTCTGGGATTTCTTTTCCCACAGAGTAACATGACTTACACTCTCAATAAATTCAACTGCAGGAATGCCACCTCCTAAAACAGGACTTCCCTGAACGCTTTATTTAAAACACATCTCACTCCCACATCACTCTCTATCCTTTGATCCTCCTTAATTTTCTTTCATGGCATTTATCCTCACCTGATACTACAGTATCGATTTTATTTATTATTATTATGTCTTCCCCCCTGAAATGTTAGTAGGCAGGTAGCCTCATCCTCCGTATCCGCCATCGTGTACCCTGCACCTAGAACAGTGCCTATTTGTTAAATGAGTGAAGAAAAAGACAATTTGCAGAAATACACGTGCCTTTGTAAGAACTGTATAAAATTAAAAACAACAAAAAAATGTTACTTATGGGTAAACACAGCTACAGGAACAGAGTAACAGGAAGCCTGGAACGACACACACCGACCTCAGGACACGAACCCTACCCAGGGTGCTTCTGATGGAAGCAAGACAAACGAAGCGAGCATGGAAAGACTGACCTGTGTTTCTTTTCAAACTAGATTTGAGGAAACCATGGCAACTCATAAGATGTTATTTTCTCTATTTTTCTATGTGTTTAAATGTTTTATAACTCAAAACATTACTATTTTTAATTTTTAAAAGCAGTGTTATGAAAACAGAAGATCAGATGTTGCTCTCTACTAGGCACACGGCCCTGACCAGGCTGCCCTCTTTCTCAGCCTATGACCTTTCCGGCGAAGCACACGGACTGGTGTCTACATCACTGAAATGTTGGAGTAATAAAAGTGTGTGTATGTGTACACATGAGAAAAAATACACGGGCACATAATAGACGCTTTATCAACTGGACAGTGCTACTCAAACATGAATCATGACCGTCAGTATTTAAAGGAAGAAGAGTCAAGACTTCAAAGACTGCCTGGATCCGGCCCCAACCTAACATACCCATCACTGGACCACCACACACGCTTTCTGATCCAACCCAAACCCTGCATCTCTGCCCATCTGTGTTTTCCAAGAGAAATCTCAGCCACCCTTAATGACAAGCTCAAAACCATCCCCTTTTGTGAAGAATCCCTTACTAACCCGCCCTGAAGAGGCTATGGCCATTTACTATAATCATTATAACTAATAATATCTTAAGTGATAAAAACATATCTTAACTTCCCAAATAGAGAACAAAATCCTCCCAGGCAGAAGTCTTCAGCACCTGGCACTGCGCCATGTTCCCTGCCACATACCAAGGGAGTACACGAGGTCTGTCCACAAGGTATACAGCCACGTAATATGAAAAATACAGACATTTATTGAAGATAGGAGTTACAAGAACATCGTACATAGGACTATGACACCTCAGTCCCCTTCAAAGTAGACACCATGGGACCTCACACAGTTCTCCCAGTTGCCATTAGCTGCCCCGTCATATTTTCCTGAATCTCACCGACAGTCTGAAATCTCTTCCCTTACAAAGGTAATTTTAGTTTTGGGAAAAGCCAGAAGTCACAGGGTGCCAAATCTAGGCTGTAGCGGGGCTGAGTCACCTGGGTGATTTGATGTTTCGCCAAAAAACTCAGCATGAGATGTGATGCATGAAGCTGCCAATCACCAGCTGCCCATAGCTGCAGCCTTCTGAACCATCCAAATAGTTTCCATGGAGGAATGTTTAAGCTTAATGTAAAATCTGATGAAGATTCCTAGCTCTACCCACTCAGTCATTTTGAATGTGACAGCCACACAGTACACACACTCATTCAATATGTCTACCACCTCCACTGACTAGTACAGTAAAATTGTCATTATTCACACATGCACATTCCAGTTCACTCCCTTTGGCTGCCAGGTTACAATGATGGCAAACTATTATTGCTATATTAACAATGGCTGGACTTTTTTCAGACAGACCTCATCTAATGAATTATCATTGATTTTTCTATCAAGTGTACCTTGCAATTAAAGGTAACTTCAGCCCTATCTGGTATGGCTTTGTGGATTGAGTGTCTGCCTACGAATCGAAGGGTCACCAGTTTGATTCCTAGTCTAAGGCACGTGCTTGGGTTGTGGGCCAGGTCCCCAATAGGGGGCATGCAAGAGGCAACCACACACTGATGTTTTTCTCCCTCCCTCCCCCTCTCTAAAATAAATAAATAAACAAAATCTTTAAAGATGACTTTAAATTTTAAACGCAGATGACTAAGATAATGACAATTCCATTAATAGAATTAGGGACACTAAAAAAGTGGCTTAGTTGGCAGAGAAGATGGTTAACTACTGGAAAGGGAGCATGCCTGGAGATACAGATTTAGCAAAGAAAAGGTGAAAAACAGATCTAAGATTTTGCACTAAGAGCTGAAACAGTAAGACAGTGTAGGTTTTCAACAGAATAAAAGGAGCAACAAGTAAATATGTGAATATTAGGGAACATTCACTAGCAGGAAAAAGCAGAAAGAGTTACTGATAATGTATTTCTAAACTGAAGATCTTAAAACTAGATACAATGGTATCATAGAAGATTAAACACAAGGGAGAGTTTTAAAAGAATATGAACAAAGAAAAGGCCAATGACTTCAGTGAATGGCCTTGTCATTAGTTAGACTTCAAGAGATTGCCTTCAGAATGAATAAGGAGTGCCAGACTGCAAAACCTAAGGCTCAGTTTGTGTTTTCTGAAACCTAGGTGTAGGAGAACGATAGAGACAAACCTTACACTCAACTCTTTAAATACGGAATGGTTAGAAATTTTAAACACATTTAATGGAATTCTTTCTAAAAATGTGTTAGAACTTTCCAAACTATGTTGTCAGTGGTATGTGCAAAGTAATCCAAGTACTCACTATCTAAATCTCACCTTACAGAGTTAAAAACGCGAACAAAATTCGTCACAAAAATTCACTCATGAATAAGCTGAAGACCGGACCAGGCACATCAGCAGATAAGCTGGGCTCGACGTCACAAGCTGTCCACAGAGGTTTTTAAAAAGAATGATAACAGTGAAATATCGCTCCACACCTACCAAAATAACTAGGCTTTAAAGAGAAAATAAAAGAGTAAGTGTTCATGACAATATAGAACAAATGAAACTCTTACATATTCGAGTAAGAATATAAATCAGCCCAAGCACTTTGGAAAACTGTCTGACAATATCTATTAATGCTAAACATAGATTTCTATAGCCAAGCAATGCCATTCCTAAAACTCATGGTGAATTCACAGATATAATACTGAAGTCAGACACAAAAGATTAAACATTACATAATTCTATCTATATGACATTCGAAAAGAGGAAATACTAACCTATGTCGTCAGCGGCAAGAATGTTACTAGGATGGGACAAGAGAGACTCTGGAGATCTAGAAATGTTCTGTATGTTGATTTGGGTGACAACACAGATGTACACATACACACAGGTTCACTGAGTTATACACATAAGACGTATATACTTTATTATAAGATGCACTTCAATACAAAAAAGACTTTCAAAAATTTCCTAGTGAACTGATCATCTGTAATAAAATTAGTTCCCATTCACTATCATCTCCCTCATCATAAACCAAGAGTGAAACTGCAAATTTGCAGAAACCGTAAGATTTCACAGTTTATTAAACAATGTAGGCAAACAATGTGGGGTCTGGAATTTAATTTTACCTACTACTCTACAAGCAAGTAAGTTAGTGTTTCACAGACACTGACAAAGGACAGGAGAGACTCCTGGGTCAGGACGAAGAACTTGACTACTCAGGGCACAGCAGGCAGCACCAGCATCAGCTCTGTGGCTCCCTTTGCCTCCGAGACCCACGGGAATGATGCACTGCGGCCCGCTCGGACGGTCCTCCTGCAGTGAGTTCGCAATGATGAGGAACACTGAGCTTCAGGAACTCATCGCTTTTGTGGTAATCAGTAAGCAAACCTATTGCTTGGACAGCAAGAATAATTTAACTGACTACCAAAGGGAAAAGCAGTATGTATTTGTAATGGATTAGCACCACAAATGTCAAACAGGAAGGATGCTATACAGCATGCTACTAAATTATTTAGTGAAAAAAATTAAGCCTATCCATTCACACTTGATTCATTCTTTGTTCATTATAAGAATTAATGCATGTTTACAATTACAACCTAATGTTTTTCCAAAACTTAAATTTTTCAAGATAGAGTCCCAATATCAGACCTTTTAATCACAATTTAGTATGAAATTCTAATCTGCATTTTAAGTGATTTCATTCTACATGGACTTTTTCCTAAACCAGTCATCCTCAGTTCACGAAGACCTAACTGCATGTTACAAGGGCTCTCCTTGGTGAGTTAGTCGTCGTCATCACAAGCCTCTTACTATGCTGTGCTGAAGTCCTCGCTGAAAGCTCGGAACATGGATACACTGCACAGAGCAGAGAAAAGCGCATGACTAGTTTTGCAAAGTCACTTATACGGGTAACTTGTTTTGGACACAAGTTTCTTAAAAGAATATAGCTATTTCAAGGATTTCAACAGCATCCTTTCTACAAAATCAATTACTACAGCAAAGACAGTACTATTCCTTTGATGAGGAGGAGGAGGGGGAGGAGCAGAGGGGAGGAAGATACGACTGACGTGATGAAAACTCACTATGCCAAAGGACCTTATATTTATAGTCCAAAAACCATTAAAATTTCAGAACGGCCCGATGAGGTCAATTCCATTATTCTCATTTTATAGATGAGAAAACAGACAAAGGGATATTAACTGTAATTTGCTTACTTACATAGATAGGAAGAACAAAGCCAGGAACTGAGCCCCCGGCAGCCCAGCTCCAGAACCGACACTATTCCTGGACACCAGACACACCGACTTCTAAAAAGGAAGCCCCCTGCCAAGATATTTTCGTCCCTTAAAGATCTTCTCTATTGTTCTCTCTTAGACTTCTCCAAAACATTCAAATCATTTTCTGTTGTCATGAAGTAAGATTATCCGGTTGTAGACACCAAGAATAATCAAGTTCAATGTGCTCACCTTCAAGTTGATTTTATATACCATTTAACACAGTCTCGTCAACTTCTTTCTCTACTTCAGCCCACTCTTCTCTCAGTTTAGCTAAGTCAGTGAGTAGGTATGAAAGACTATCTAATGTTTAACTATTATTGTATAAAAATTACATTTATTATTGGTGGCCTTTTCTTTTGTACTTACAAAGCTCCAATTATCATTAGCACATCTTTCTTACACTTACCACTAGAACACAATTACCTAAAAATGATGAGACAATGCTTGACTTCATTTTAAATATAAAATTTCTACTTATAAAATTGCTTAACCACAACTACTTCATTAACATTTGGTATACTTACTTCCTTGTATTTTTTCTCTCTGTGTGTATATATCTGTTGTCTCCCCCACCTCTGGCCATTGACTGAGGGTATGCCATGATACTGCTTAGTATTCTACATTTTCCACTTACTACATAAAGAAATTGCCACATATATGTTTTAATGGTCCAACTATATTTCACTCATCTTCTTTCTTAATATTTAACATTCAGGTTTCAAAATGAAATTGTTATGTTGGGACTAAAACTCTTTTACAGTACCCATATGATAGATAAACTTTTGTTCTGTAGTTTTTTCTGTAGAATATATCATATTCAAAATAACACCTTGGTCCACAAGGTGAAATAAAAGTACTTGGAATACAACATTATTTCACTATCCTCACAAAAGTCCTTGGTTATGAATTTCTCATTATATATACAAAAAATACAGTAAGATACTATGCTTTTCTTATTTGCATATATTAGCATATACAATATAAGCCCCTAGTGACTTTGCAATACATTTGAAAATAAGAGTATGATTAGGTTTTCTGGTAACCAGAAGGTTTAATTTTGAATCTCCCATTGAAAAGTTGGTTCAATTTTTTATGCCCCTTTTGTCTTTTACTAGGTAAAATCAATTTAGAAACACTGAGAACAGCCACCCCCAATTTAATTAGCTGATTGTGTACATAATCATCCACTATACTTCTCTATATTTACCTCTCAACTTATCCTATTATAGAGAAAATCCTCAAAAGGCTACCACTGTAATTCCAGTCTTTGAAGGTTACAGAATGATGGGCAATTAAATTTGGTCCTCTGTACTCCCCTTCTACAATGTTTTCAGGGCCTACTGAGGCATTTTATTAACAATTATACATATTAACATGTATATATATACACATACACATAACCAGTACTAAACTTAATCTCAAACTAACAGTCTTATTTATACAAAACACATTCCCTTGAGTGTACCTAAAAATGGCAAACCACCGAGCTAGATGCTATAAGGATTAAAGATGATTCAGGTCCAGACCTCAACTTTAAAGAATTACAAACAAACAAACAAACAAACAAACAACTAAGACGTGCCCATACCAACCTACAACGCAGGGCGCTAAAAGAAATTCAGGGGACAGACCTCTAAGGGAGAAGAGGAGGACAAGCAGCACGAGGCAGCTATATCTTAGGCACAAAAGCTATTGTTGGTAAAAACAGAAAATCAGAGTTTTCATCTACCAGAACAAGGAGATGCTACAGTTTAGTTTGCTGAAACATAGGTGGTAGGACAAGAGAACTGGCTGGAAATCTATGACAAGGCTAATCTATAATAAGGACATCAATATACGTACTGTAAAACATAACACTAGATTTGCTTTCTAATGAATATGGGTTCAAATTCTGGATCTAACACTTGTACCTAAATTTCCACTTTTTTCCTATCTGATACAGTGAATACCAGCTGAGAACTAAATGACATAAACGCTTCACTCAGACGCTGTGAGGTGAGGAAGACTGCAGCTGTCCCTCTCCCCTGTCCCAAAGACCTCCCTGACGGCCCCTCACCCCCCACCGCCATCTACGGCTCTCCCTTCTCTTCTGTTCTCACTCCTTCCACGCTCGTTTCTTGCCTCCTCTTTCTCCACTCCTCCTAGCGTAGCTTCTTCCACATTCCTCAGCGCTGCTGTTGGAGAAGCTTGGCTACTACCTACTAACGATGTATGCACTAACCAATAAAAATGCACTTTTCTTCTATTTTCAAAAGGACCCAATTAGCACAGACTGCACCATTTGTACCTTTAGTACTTGCATGTGCTTCATTCAGGGCTTTCTTTCCTCCCAGTTCCCCGCAAGCAAGTGTACGGGAAGATACAGGTGAGAGCCCGGATATGGGAGACAATGCCCTCCAGGAAAACCTGGCTTCTGGGCAAACGCCTCCTCCTCCTGGGTCACTAACACGTTAAAGCTATCCTAAAGTGCACCACTGAGAATAATACACAGAGAGAGAGGTGATACATTTAGTTCCCAAGAAAACCAAAAAATCAGCAGACTTCTAGAAATTTAAATCATAGAATTATTTTCTTTTGCAGCCTTCATAAGAAGCAACTGTAGAAGTTACTGTTTATAAATATTAAAGCCTTATTTCAATAGCACTATTAGGGACAGAAAAGAAATTCTATTTCCCCCCTTTTTTTTTTGCTTTTACTGAGGCTGTACTTAACTGACCTTTGAGAATGTAAAAAAAAAAAAAAAAACCTGAATGTCAAATTAAGCCTTTTCCTTAAAAGCCAAGTCTTGTTTCAACAATGTATACATAGCTGGCTAACCAAGAAGTTAATAAAACAAAAAAACACAAGTGATACTGAACAGTGTCCAAGATATCTTTTATGGAATTCCATTTCTAGCTTAAAAGCCAGAGAATCCCCCCAAAATCTGAAATCCTATTAGGAAATACACAAGACAATATGTGTAAGGTGAGTCAGTCAATTATCAATATTATAGTTTGAGTGAATATAATGAAATCTAGATCAAACACTATCACATTTAGATCTATCTATTCAGGGGGACCACAAACAAAACAGAAAGGAAAAGGAATTATCCCAACGTAAGTGGAAAACAGGGTGGGGGAGGAAAAGGTAAAAAGCTTATATACTTGTGAATAAGATTTCTTAAGGAGGAGTAACTGTGTTGCAAATGACTAGTGACAGACAAAACGTGGAGGGCTTAACAAGTACACAAAAACAAAAAGGAAACAAGTTCTGACAGGCTGCCCCCTTCCCCCCAACACACACACTGCACCGAAGTGAATTCAAGGATGAGGCGTGGATAACTGTGCATCGTATTGGTACAAATTCTGGGAGCAACTATCACAGGATCCCAGCAGGAATGTGGCAGTCTACACTTCACAGTCCAGCTGGTAATAAAGAATAAGAACAAGAAAAACCAAGCATCATTTCAGACAAATGAGGCAGGGGAGACTGGGAGGAGACAATGAGCCAGTCTGTGAAGCAAAAGGATAAGGCACCACCACAGAACAAATGCCAAATGGGGAAAGTCTGAATTGAAGGCTGCAGAGGCAGGCTGCTGGAAGTAATCCTACGTGAATGCAGAGTTCTGTCTAAGCAGAAAGATATATTCAAAGAGGCATAAAAAAAAAAGAGGCATTGGAGGAGACAACAATGGCAACAGCACATGATCGAGTAGGAAACTTGAGGAGTGGGGGGGTTGGGGTGGGCAGAGAGGGCAAATGGAAAACACTCGAGTAACCCCATCTGTGAAGGGACGACATACAAGGGTGGTAGCCCACAGACCAAGGTAGCGATAGAGAAGAAAGAAGGTATCAGGGATATTACAAATAAGCAATCGACAGGACTCGGTGACCACCTAGAACAGAAACACGGGCAAGCAAAAGAAGGTACTGGTTTAAAAGCTGAAAGAATAAAGACACCACTCACGTAGGAAGGAGAACTCTAGTTAAAGGCAAGATGAGGCCAGCGGATGGGCGTAAGAAAGCAAACACTGGGGCGGCTCCGAGCAGATGCAGAATTAAAGCTCCGGAGAAGAGAAATGAATATGCAGTCTTGGGGGATCATATCAATGGAAGTAAAAGCTGAACCTACAAGAGTAGACATTTGACTGATTCAAAATTGACTGGGTACCTAATAAGCAGGGAATCCTCCGAGCCTAGGACCTCGGACTCACAGGGCACTATCCGTAACCTCTGAGACCTTGAAGAGTAACGGGAAAAGGGACGGTGTGACGAGGAGGTTGGTGTAGACTTACTTCCATGTGACAGCCAACAAACAGAGCACTGACATAGAGTAAGAGCATGTCCGGCAAGCCCAGAAGGCCAGTAACTGAACATACAGGAGAATGTGCTACTTCTCACATCAGCGCTTGGAGGGACTTAAGAAAATAACTATGAACTCATTCTGTGCTCTTACCTTGTACCACTGGTTTACCAAGACCTGACGAGATGACCCTTTCACTGACATGTTTTGTCATTTTGGGAGAAATGACTTTGGCCAGACAGAAAACTGGAATCATAGTAAGATTTAGAAAGTGTTTTGTGTATTAGGTTCCCTGAATTCTTCTGAAAACCTGTAACTACTGATCGAACAATAACACAGAACAGTGCCTCGGAAATCCAGAGTCATGCAGTGGTACCTCTGCCGTAAGTGAACACCTTATACACTTAGGAAGTAACATGCACCACAAAAGGAGACGCCATCGCACAGCACCTACACTCCCACATACACCTCCTACTTGGGCCCCAGCACCCCTCCTTCCCAGAGCAGCCTGCCGCGGTGCAGCTCCTCCACTCCGCTCTCGCGCCGCGTCACAGACCTCTCTCTGTTCTGCAGCACTGAACGTGCCTGCACTTCTACATTGATCTGTCCAGCGCCGCAAGAACATAAACGAGAGGAGCCAGCTCTGTCTTCCCTCATCACCGCACACCTAGCGACGGGGTGCTCGGTACCTGTTCCGTCAGTCAAAGTGAATCTGCATAAAGAGCTTTTGAAAGGACATTAGTGGTGGAGGTGGGGCAGGGTAAGGGATACTTTTCCCTTTCTGCTTCATACAGTTCTGTACTTCTTAAAATAAACATGTATTTTTTTTGGCATAGTCGGTGGGAAAAACAGATTTTAAAACCCAAGTGTAGCTGTACCTCAGCCATATTAAAATACCTACTAAAGAAGATTTAACATTACAAGAGTGATTCATACTTCAAAAGAATTTTCTTCATTATATTTAGGGTTATACAAGTTTAGAAACTGAAATTTAAGAAAAAAATCAATTAGAAACTAGGGGTAAACACCTTCTGCTCCAAATACATATTAGTACGAATTCATTTTTCCAAAGCATTTCTTTTCCTGCATGGAGATGTCTTTTTTCCCTCAGAGATGTTACAAATGCCGTTCTCTGCCTGGAATACTTCCCTCAAAGCTCCAACCACTAATTTCTAGTGCTCTCGTTATCCTGGCTTCGACTTTAGCTACCCTCCCAGAGACCTTCCCTGACCACCCCGAAACCCTGTGTAAACACTATGTTCACCTCCTTTACTGTATTAACCAATTTGTAATTATTTGTTGTTTTTTTCTCTCCCACTAGATGTAATCATCTATTTACTTATTCATTCATTTATTTTTAGAGAGCTGGGGGAGGGAGGAGAGGGAGAGAAACATCGATGCAATCAATCAGTTGCCTCTCACACACCCGCAACCCAGGCATGTGCCCCAACCGGGAATCAAGCCAGCGACCCTTCAGTTCACAGACAGGCACCCAATCCACTGGGCCACGCCAGTCAGGGCTAGAATGTAGTCTTTAACAAGCAGTATTAAGCATTAGTATGCTAGGAGCTGGGAATACAGGAGTAAATAAAGAAGACCTAACTCCTTGTCTTCATGTAGCTTATATTCCAGTGGAGGGAGACAGACAAAATACAGTAAATAAGTGACAGTTTGTTAGGTAAAAAGCGTTATGAAGAAAAATAGAGCATAGGAAGATAAACGAGGAGTGCCATGGGAGAGGCACGATTTCCAATAGGGTGGCTGGACTTGGCCTCACGGAGGAGGTGCGGACTGAGTCAAAACTTGAGGGCAGTAAGAGAGAGTGGGCCGATATCTGAGGGAAATCCATCACAGGCAAAGGCAACAGGCAACGCCAAGACCCAAAGTGGGAGCATGCCTGGCACACTCAGTTACTGCAAGACCAGTGTAGCCTGAGAACAAAGTGGAGAAGGAAGGGAAACTCAGGAAGGGGAGTCACGTAGGTCAGTGCACAGACTGGGCGTGCTGGGCAGGGTAAGGGCTTTGGCTTCCACTGTAAGTGAAACTCAGACCCACCTGAGAGCTCTGAGCAGAGACATGCCATTTTCTGGCTTACATTATTAACCAGTCGCTCTGGCTGATGTGTGCAGAGCAAACTGGCTGGTGGGGGGGAGCCATGGTGCACTGCAGCAACCTAGGTGAGACCACGGCACCTTACACCAGGGCGACAGCAGTGCCGTGGTGAGAAGCAGACAATTTCACATATATTTTGGGAGACATTCTATCAGGTTTCCTGACAGAACAGACGTGAGGAATGTAAGAACAGAGGACTCAACAATGATTCCAAGGTGTCAGCCTAGGCTGCTGAAAGAATGGGATTTGTCATCAATGCATCTGGGGAAGGCGAATGGGGAACTGAAGGAAGGAAGATCAGGAGATACATTTTTTTTACATTTAATGCATGAATAAGATGTTAAGCTTCCCCATGCTTCCAATTGAAATAAAGTCCCATTAACATCAAGAACCCAAAGCTCCCGTCTTACCTTGAGGCACCTGAGCAGCACCCCCTGACCCACTCCCACGAACACACCCGCAGTCAGGCAGCCACACTGCTCACGCCCAAACCTCGGAGGCAGACTCACAGCAACAGCGATTTCACTCTCTGCTCCAACAGCTCTGCAGCCGCCTCAATCCAAAATCTCACCCGACACTGTTAGCCAAAACAACATCTCCTGAGCGCATCAACCCGTGCAAATAAACGCCCACACGGGTCACAACCCACCATCATCACAGCCAAACTTGTACAGCAAAAGAATTACAGAATGGAGTCTTGAAAAAACAAATTTCTCATAACCACAAAAACTCATATTCATCAGGTTTGAAAGTGGGGCCCTATCTCCCACATTTTAGCAGCAGGTCTGAGAACCAACAGCCTTAGGGTCACTTGCAGTGGAAGAAAGTCACCTGCCTATATTCCACATCCCAGGGTACCTGTTCTGTGGTTGATGGGGGAAATTTAAAAATATCTTTCCCCTGTGGCTCTAATATCAACAGCAGTCACCAAGGACCACCAGGAGAAGACCCCCACCCCCATCCCACTGTCACACCAATCCCAGACCCAGGCCTACACTTCCTACAAAACACGTAAACCACAACCACACTGCAGACAGAGAAGACAAAGAAACCAAGAGCAGGTTCACCCACAAGCTCTCCTAGATTCAGAAATTCAATTCTTTACGGGAATGTTTATAAGGAAGAAAAGACACAATCGCATGAGCATCAAAACCACTTTCTTAGAGAAACATTTCAATCGCCACTTTTCCCGGTGGTGACTCCAATCTCCAAAGGCATTAACACTTCTTCCAGTGAGCCCTGGCCGGGCAGCCCAGTTGGTCAGGTTGTCCCTGAGGCTCCAAGACTGCTGGCTCCACCCCCGGGCAGGAGTAACCCAGTAAATGCATGAATGGGTGGAGTGAAGGTCCACCCTCTCCCCCGCCCCCAGTCCTCTCTCAATTTAATAAACAAAACCTCTTTTTAAAAACAGTTCTCATAGTGAATGAGAACCATTCAAAGCCAGGAACTGAACTCAAGATCCCTGACGCTTCTCACAGCATAATCTTCTTACCTGGCCTCTCTTTGTGCCCACACAAGTCTACACTTCTTTATCTCCCACATCCAGACTTCTGTTTCCCAGTTTTTAATCACTCTTTAAACTTCACCTGCTCCTCTAAGTCCTCTAATTAAGCAGAGCCTGATCTAGATGCATCACTCACCCCCACAGAGCCTGCAAGATTCCCTACATTACCACCAGATGTGTTTGAGTATACCTGTACAGGCCTGCAGGCTCAGGAACAGACACAGAGCTGGTCGATCTTTATAGTGACTTCCTTTAAATCATAATATTGTCAAGGGCAAATACCAGACCACTACATTACATGTCTCTGGAGCACAAAGTGCGAACTCATGTACACGACATATATTCGTTCCAATGCTTTATGAAGATGGTCCCCAGATCCCTGACGTGCACCCCAGAGTTCAAGTCATCTACTTAGAAGAACAGGGAGCGTATACAGCTCTGGGTACCTTTGCCACTCTAGGTAGCATCCATGTAAATTTACCCTTTCAACTCCAAGAGTGGAAACGGCAAGTGAATTAAGCAGGCACTCACTTTAGGGGAAGAAAGATGTGAATAAAGGGAAAGAAAATGAAAGGCCAGCTTTGAAATATTTCTGCAGCGCCCCCTTTTCCTGGGAACACGCAAACCAGAATAACTAGATCTCCAGTTATTCAGCCTTCCAGATAGATGCTAGGCAGATCCTAACACATCATGGAAACAAAATTGCACAAAACAAAACTTGCCTTGAAAGCACCAGCCACATTCTGAGATCACAGTTAAATCTGCAAAGTGCGAGACTTTCCAGGACTGCAGTTGCTATGCTCAGAGAAAGGTGGGAAGGTGGCACCAGTGTTTTCTCACTGTTATTTTCATAGTAACAAAATAATACACATGGAAATCAAAAGGAAAAATCCAGTTAAAATCTAACCAGAGGTCAAACCTTTTCCAAATTTCTGTAGACTATACCAGTCTGTAAGTTATATATACATTATAGGCAGAGACTGGTATACCAAAGAATTCAAGAAAAAACTTGTTTACAAAATGTACTTTAACAATCGGCTTCCAAAAGTGAATTAAACTATAGTAGTGCACACACAGAACTGTCTAATAAAAAATTCCTTAAGATCAGCACAGAAATAAACAAGAAAAGATAAACAAGGTGGACAAACCTTTAACTAGACTCATCAAGAAAAACAGAGGACCCAAATAAATAAAGTCAGAAATGACAGAGAAGTAACAACTGATACCATAGAAATGCAGTAGATTGTAAAAAATATTATGAACAACTATAGCCAACAAATTGGACAATCTGGAATAAATGGATAAATTCCTAGAAACATATAATCTTCCAAAACTGAATCAGGAAGTATCAGAAAATCTCAATGGGCCAATTGCAACTAATGAAATCAAAGCAGTTATCAAAAATAAAAATAAAAATAAAAAAAAAATAAACCTCCTAAAAAACAAAAGTTGTGGACTGGATAGCTTCACAGGAAAATTTTACCACACATTTAAAGAAGAACTAACACCTTTCCTCCTCAAACTATTCCAAACCATTCAAGAGAAGAGAAGACTCCCAAGCTCATTTTACAAGTTCGGCATTATCCTAATTCCAAAACTAGATATGACACTACAAAAAAAAAAATTACAGACCAATACCCTTGATGAACCTAGATGTTAAAATCCTCAACAAAATATTAGCAAACTGGATCCAGTGATACAGTAAAAAGAACATACACCATGATAAAGTGGTATTTATTCCTTAGATACAAGGTTGGAACAAAAACCAATAAATGTGATACACCACATAAACAAAAAGAATAAAAATCACCTGATCACATCGACAGATGCAAAAAACGCATCTGATAAAATCCAGCACCTATTTATGATAAAAACTCTCAGCAAAGTGGGAAAAGAAGGAACAAACCTCAGTGTAATGAAGGCCAGATACTACAAACCCACAGCCAGCATCATACTCAATAGGCAAAAACTACAAATGTTTCCCTTGAGAATTTACCACTCTTATTCAACACAGTACTGGAAGTCCTAGCCACAGCAATCAGATAAGAATAAATGAAAGATATCCAGTTTGGAAAGGAAGAAGTAAAACTGTCATTATTTGCAGATGACATGATACTGCATATAGAGAACCCTAAGTATTTCACCAAAAAACTACTCTAACCGATAAATGAATTCAGTCAAGTAGCAAAATACAAAACAATTATCCAGAAATCAGTTTCATTTTTATACACCAGTAACAAACCAGCAGAAAGATAAACTAAGAAAACAATCCCATTTACAACAGCATCAAAAATAAAAGTAAAATACCTTGGAATAAATTTTAAAAGGATGCAAAAGACCTGTACTCAGAAAATTACAAGACACTGAAGAATGAAACTGAAGAAGATACAAACAAGTGGAAATACATGCCGTGTTCACAGACAGGAACAATCAACATCATTAAAGTGTCTGTACTCCCCAAAGCAATGTAGAGATTCAACACAATTCCCATCGAGATATCAATGACGTATTTCACTGAATTAGAATAAATGTTTCAAAAATTTATATGAAACCGCAAAAGGCCCCACAGAACAACAACGATCTTGAGAAAGAAGAACAAAGTTGGAGGAATCATGCTACCTGATATCAAACTATACAAGGCCACAGTAATCAAAACAGCATGGTACTGGCATAAAAACAGAGACAGAGATCAATGGAATAGAATAGACAGCCCAGAAATAAACCCTGTACCTTTACGGTCAATTAGTATTTGACAAAGAAGGCAAGAACATATAATGAGGTAAAAACAGCCTATTCAATAAGCAGTGTTTGGAAAACTGGACAAATACATGCAAAAAAATGAAACTAGACCACTATCTTACACCATATACAAGACTCAAAACCATAGAAATCCTAGAAGTAAAATCTCACAGGCAGTTAAAATCTCAGACATTTCTCATAGCAATATTTTTTTCTGATGTATGTCCTTGGGAAAGGAAACAAAAGAAAAAAACAAATGGGACTACATCAAACTAACAAGTTTTGCACAGCAAAGGAAACCATAACAAAATGAAAGACAACTCACTGAGTAGGAAAAATATTTGCCAATGATAACAACTGAAAAAGGGTTAATATCCAAATTTTATAAAGAACTTAAAGAACTCACCACCAAAAAACAAAAACAAACACCCTCCCCCAAAACACCCAATTAAAAAATGGACAAAGGACTTGAATAGACACTTCTCCAAAGAGGACACACAGATGGCCAACAGACATACGAGAAGATGCTAAAAGTCACTAGTCATCAGAGAAACGCAAATTAAAACCACAATAAGGTATCAGTTCATACTTGTTAGAAGGGCTCTCGTCAATAAAATCAACAAACAAGTGCTGGAGAGGACGCATAGAGAAGGGAACCCTAGTGCCCTGCTGGTGGGAGTGCAGACTGGTGCAGAGACGGTAGAAAGCAGTACAGAGTTACCTCAAAAAATTAAAAACGGAACTAGCTTATTACCTAGTGATTTCTCTTCTGGGAATATATCCAAAAAAGCTCAAAACACTACTTCAAAAGAATATATGCAACCCTATGTTCTTTGCAGCAGCCAAGATTTGCCCATCAGTAGATTTTTTTAAAATGCCCAATTAGTAGATTTTGCTACTAATGCCCATTAGTAGATTTTTTAAAAGATGTGTATATTTACACAATGAAATACTACTTGGCTGTAAAAAAGAAGGAAATCTTACTTTTTGCAACAGCATGGATAGACCTAGAAAGTATTATGCTACGTGAAATCTAATGAACAAAATAAACTAACAAACAAGATAGAAATAGAATCATAGACACAGAACAGACAGACAACTGTCAGAGGGGAGGGAACTGGGTGAAAAAGGTGAAGAGATTAAGAATTAAAAAAAAAAATCATAGACAGCAGTATGGTGATTACCAGAGGGAAAGGGAGCAGGGGGAAGGTCGGAGAAGGTGAAAAGGGGATACACGGTGAGGGAAGGAGACATGACATGAGGTAGGGAACACACGATACCACATACAGATGATGCATTATAGAAGTGTACGCCTGAAACTTACAGTGTTATTAACGAATGTCATCCCAATAAATTCGGTAAAAGTAAAAAAATTAATTTATTCTTCTAAAATACTATCACGGCCAAATCAGAAATACAGTAAAACCAAAAGAAAAACCACTGAAACAACCTCTCTACTACAATGAGGCCAAAAATCTTCCCACCTCGCTGACAGAGGCAAAAATATATCGAAACTAAAGAGCCCAGAACGAACTGATTATTTATGGAAAACGTAATAACTCTGTAATTGTCCCATTTTTTCAAAGTTGTCAAATGATAAAAGCTGTTGGAATATGAGGTGACCTGTGAGACTGTGAAATTAATTGGTCTTAATGATCTAGTTTTTAGCAGTTGTTCAAAAAATTTTCCATGTTAACCCTCCAGCTAGGTAAACCTATCTCTCAGATTCAAAGTTCTAGACAATGGCAACTCTATGAAGGCTCAAAGTGGGAAACCACGGTGTAGGAAGACATGAATGGGCTCCCGGGGCCACGCATCATCTTCCTCGGTGCGAGAGCACCATCTCTCCATCTCTGCGCAGGCTTCTGGGGTCCTAGCCTCCCAGACACTGCTCCACAACGGTCCGGCCGGTGGGGGTAAGACTCATTCCTCAGCCCGTACTGTCCCTTATCAGAGGACATTTGAATAAATAACTATTGGCCTCTCCTTTGTGCTTAGTGTGGGGGGAGACAGACAGACAGACACACCCTCTGGAAGAGAACAGGGAAGACTGATAAACTAGGGGAAGAAAGGCAGCTATATCCTCAAGTGTACTCAAGTCAGCTCTGAAATTCACTCAAGTGTGTGGCTCACTGCCTAAACCAACATGTACATCTGGTAATAATAAACACTGATAAGTCATAAACAAAAAGGGCTTTCTTAATTCAAAGACTCTACAAACTATTGGTAACATTAAAATTTACACAAAACAATCAAACAACTTGTATGAAATAAGGTTTTCTAAAATAGTATTTCAATTTCAGTTAGTAAGAAATGAAAAACTCTTGGTATTTTACTGCCTAGTCTTGAAAAGACTAAGAAGCCAGTATCTTTGAATTAACCAAGTTACAAATCTGTTTTCAGTAGAGAGAAAAAAACATATTGCCTCCGTTTAATGCAAAGGACAAAAAAGATCATCACTGCAAATCATAATGTTTGGTTTCACGATGAAAACAGGAAACAGAAAGGCTGCCCAGGTATAATTATGGTTATAGTCTAATGTGCCTTCAGGTTCAGCCAAGAATTAAAACCCAGTGAAGAGGGTAAGCAGAATCTTACGTGCCTCTCTACCTTGCAACAGAAGGCAACTTTTAATAATACTCCCAGCAACATGTTACATAACCAACAGTAAACACCGATCTGATTCAAACCTCATTAGTAACAACCTTCTGCCACTGTCTCCCACTGAAATTAATGGCTGACTTCGCCAGAGGGAAAAGAAATGCAGCACATATCAATCTACCCATTTCTGTGGCGCCTACCACAGCGACCCAGACAAGCAGATAATACCACCAAACCTACACGGATCCGACAAAAACACTTTTTTCTTTTCTTTTCCAGTTCCCTGCTCTTCCTCTTTTTAACCAGATCATATCATCCGGGTGCATTTAAATTCTAAGAGGAAAGCCAGTTGAGAAGGTTCATCTAACTTTTACTGCCTATTTCAGCTATGCTCTAAAAGAAACAGAGGTATAAATGATGAATGGATTATTATAGCAAAGATAAACCCTAACAGCAGCTGTGTGAAAAGGAAAGGCACAGGAGGGGGCAGCAATGGAGAGAGGTGGGAAGGAAAGGATGCTACAGACAACCATGCAAACACTCATAAACAAAAGTTAAATTAAAAACTGAAACAAAATATATACAAACTTTTATGAAGGTTACATACTAACTTCACTCTTATGAGTGTTTTGTATTCTGGTCATCTCTAAATTCCCCTTAGATGAAAAAAAGTTAGCCAAGGAGTAAAAAAAGTATATAAAGTAATTCGTTCAGATCTAAAAATAACTCCTCACTTAAACTGGAACCCATTTATTTCACACCAATATTTGAACCAATAACTGTGAAACGATCACGTATGTCTAGGTATTGTTTAGTTCACAACGGACACTAGCACTGGTATCTAGCAGAAATGTAAAACTACTTGGATGTTACTGTAACTACTGGGAGTAAAATTTTCAACCTTTTGGCTTTCAAAGTACAAAAACTCATTCGCTCTAGGCAATCTGGGTAGTCTAAGGAAATTCTCGTCCTCCGGTATTTTTTTTTTTTTAACAGCGACTCAAGGATCCTTTCCTCTGAACTTCTAGGAGGCCAAGCCTCAGCCTCCACTCTCCAGTCTTTGTTGCTAGATAAGAACAGTTCGGTAGTGCTAGGCAACAGGCAGCAGTGACAAACTCAACCGGGCTGGAAAACTTTTTCCATAGAAAGATAAGGTAAACAAGATATACTTAGCACCACACCCATTTCAAGGCACCAGCGGCCAGGAATGCTTTTTTTCCTCCTCTCTAGACCTCCAGCTGGTCAGGAAACAAAGCCTCCGCAATCAAGATAGAGATCTGGCCCAGGGTGTTCGGGCATTCCTCACCTCCGGACTGGCCTACAGCTCCACTCTCCAATGCCGTCCAAACCAGAATTGGGCCATTTTGTCAGGAAGCGGGCAAACGTCCAAATAAATACCCGACTATCCTCGTCCCACATCTTTTTTGCAACCAAAATCTGTTTTGGCTACCGAGCATGCTCCAACTTAAGACGGGCGCCACATGGGAGTTTTCAAAGCTTAGGCTCCAAACTCCACGTAGTAAGAGCAGCAGCTGAAAGGGGAAGAGAGGGAAAGGGGAGGGCGAGGGGGAGAAACTGGAATATGAATCTTAAGTACTGAGACCGGAGGGAAGGACCCGGGCAGGGGCAGAATACAATGAGGACGAACACACTGCTTGGCATTCTCCTTGCAGCTCTGCAGAAGTTTCCCATGAAGCGGAAGCAATCTCTGCAGCGGTGAAAACTGGCACGGCAAGTGGCAGAAACCAGGTCTCACACCCAGCTGAGTGCAGCAGCAGGTCGCGACTGCCCAGAGCGTAATTCCCACCGATAAGCTTGGATCCTTATCTTTGAAACACAAAGCGACGGCGGCACGGACTCCTCGAGCCGCTGGACAGCTTTGCCGAGCAGCTGACCAGGCTGCTCGCCCGAGCGCGGCAACGCACCGAGGGCGTGCACGAGCGGTGCTCAGATGCGCCCAAACAAACCGGCCCTCGGGCCAGAAGCGGGCCCGAGGACGCCCCCCGGCGCCGCCTCGCAGGCGTCCGAACGCCCCGTCCACAGTCCCGGGGCTACTGCGGCGCTGGGACCCCCACCGGCCCCCGCCCCCGCCCGCAGGCGAGGCCTCCACGACCCGACGGCTGCCCAGTCCCCGCCCGCCCGGACCCCAGCAGGCCCGGACTCGGCCTACCTCCCGCCCCGCAGGCCCGGGTGGTTTCCGCTCCGTCCGCGGCCGAACGCCCCCGCCCCGACCCGAGTCTGGCCTCTAGGGCAGGAGGGCGAGCCGCGTCCGGACCGAGGCTGCAGCCCCTGCTCCCGCCGGCCCGCCCCGGGCCCCGCACTCACCCTCCCGCCCGCTGGGCGCACTCCCCGGCGCCGCCGCTGCGCTTCCCCTCAGTGCAACTTTATTAGCAGCTCCGCGGCGGGACACGCGCACGGCGCCCGCTCGCCCAGGACCCGGATGAGGGAGGGAAGGAGCCGAGGACTTCCCCCGCCCCCCCGCGCCCCGGGGCCGGCGCTTGCGCAGAAGCCAAGGAGTGACCGCCGCGGGCGGGTGGGCAGGGCGGTCTCGGCCCGGCGGCCGGAGGGATCTGCACGCTGGGCTCCGCTCCGGCCAACCCCGGTTTCGGATCAGCCCGAGGCTTTTTGCCACAGTGGCCAGGCCCAGGGGTAGGGGTCGGCTAGCTCCCACCACGACAGTAGCCACGAGTCGTCTCTATTAACCAAATCAGCCCACTTTATGGTAAAATATTTGTCCTCGACACGGGCAGTTGGAGATTTTCTCAGTGGCCTATAAGGTGTGGATAAAGACATCATCGTCGGGTGCAGCTTTGCTGCTTTTACTGACTTGTCACATAAATCTGAGTGAACAGCGTCCTCTTTTTGTGAAAAAGTAGCTTCAAAACATTTCTGAAAAACATTTAAATAGTTGTTTATGTTTTAAAAATTCAGTACCGATTTTCCAATATTCTACTATAAGTTTCCTTTTTAAATAAAGTAAAAACGTGGAGTCATTTTTAATCCTGTCATACCTTAACCCAATCTATCACGAGCTCCCATTAACTCTACCTTCACAATATATCCCCAATCTGACCATTTGTGCCACCCTCACTGCGGGGGCAGGGGCAGAGTCGTCTCACCTGACACACACAGTGGACAGTTGCTACTTTGCTCCAGGCTCCTTCAGCCTCCTCCCCACCCCACCCCCACCCCCACCCCCCGGCCCGCTGCGAAGAGATGAACGAAATGTTGCAGAAGTCCACGTTAGGGTGGCCCTGTGGAATGTGGACAGGGTAAGACGCGGTAAGGCGGGGCGTGGGCCAGGGTGGGCACCCGAGGGGGTGCTTGCTCTAATCAAGGGGGGCAATTGCTTTTCACTCTCCTCAACTGTCACCAGGGGGAAATGCAGGAATAAGGACCCGGTGTTGGCGGGTCTTCTGATTTTTCAAAAACAGCTGGAAATCTGCATTTTAATGAAAAACTTTGTTTTATGTGTTTAGCAACTCCTTTCATTCTTTCTCCCTGTTACACTCTCTTTCTCAGACATTCAGGAGGCCAACCCCGTACAAGCCAAGCAAAACAAATCCATGGTCCCGATTTAGCCTGCTGACCATCAGTTTGCAATCTCAGGTCTGCATCTTAAACCTCTTTACTACATCATAAACTCCGTGAAAGTAAAGTCTGTGTACTTTAACTCTTTGTCACACTCTCCGATTATTTGTTGTTAATTCAGAATTTTCCAGTCCTTGGAAGGCACATATTTCTGGAGCCTGCATGGGTTTACAACTCCCAGAAGTGCCTATAACCCTGCCTTGAAGGATGCTTTTTTTTTTTCCAGGACTGATTGCAGAGTGCTTTGTTGAGTATTATAAGACACAACAAGTTGGTTTAAATGTTTTGTACACTAGAGTCACTTCTTACTTCAAATAGATAGTAAAATCCTTCCCCAAACAAATTGCTTGCTGTCTTA
Source organism: Carollia perspicillata (assembly GCA_004027735.1). Taxonomy (NCBI): domain Eukaryota; kingdom Metazoa; phylum Chordata; class Mammalia; order Chiroptera; family Phyllostomidae; genus Carollia; species Carollia perspicillata. Next base: position 22,694 of record PVKM010017644.1, read on the forward strand.
CAGTCCCTGCACAAACGAGAGGAACAATGTGTGATTATAGGATGTCATTTAAAAATCACATTTATAATGTCAAAGCCAACAGGTTTGCTTCCTGAACTGTGTCCACAAACTGATCAAATCAACCAGAGACTCCTGAACTGTGTGTCCACATACTGATCAAATCAACCAGAGACTCCAACCTCTCCAAGTTGCTGTGTGGGCTCCGCCTAGGTCATACATTGGAGAAGATGATGACCCAGAAGGGAGGAATGGAAACTTTAGCAGCACACCAGCTGCCCCCTCACCCCCACCCCCACCCCCAGGACTGAGCAATTATCCGGACCTCGCGGGATATAGAACATCAGACAGATCACTAAATACCTACACAAGTTGAAAAGATATCACACGGCAAATGAACAGGCCTGCCAGCACGAGAGAAAGAAGTCCCTGTTTTGGGCAATCAACTGAGATCTAAAAACAAATGAAGAACAAGATGATCTGAACAGACAGATAATCTGTAGGGTAACAAAAGACACATCCCTTTTCAGTTTAGCATTCATGTGATAAAGTACAGATAAGATAAATATTCTATTTTACTCTGCCTGTGAAGAAACCAAACCGACCTGTGTCTGGGTAACTGAGGCCTGCGCTCCTCAGCCAGGGCCACCTGTGCGCATGGGTGACAAGGTTGGAAGACAGTCTCGGCTGTGGCAGCATGGAAGGTGGCGCTCCTGGCGTCTACTGAGTAGACCCCTCGGGTGCTGCTAACTTTCTACGAGGCACAGGACAGCCTCCTTCTACCAAGAATTATCCAGCCCCAAACGTCAACAGTGCCGAAGTTGAGAAACCCAGATTTAAGCCCCCAATCATTTTTCTTTAATTGGTTTAATGTTTAGGGGGGAAATGGGCCTTTTCTTTGAATTTTTCCAGTAATTGCTTTAATTACTCATTTGGTGGACACAACCAGCCTAAATGTATAGTCCATGACCTGCCCCCACCTTGAATTTTCCAGATCCAAAAAGGAGGTAATTTTCAGGAAATATGAGACATGAAGAACTGGAAGAATGAACTCAGTTTTTCCATATTTTAATTTCTTACTTTAAAATGTAGGGTAATCGAGGCAAATTGTTTTTAGTTTTAATATCCTTAATAAATATCTCAATTCTACCCTTCACTGAAGCTCAGAAGACTTCCCGAATGACCAGTCCACACCCAGTAGAACTGGAAGCACGTGATCATGTTCGGAGGGGTCACCCAGCATAGAAAAATCAGTGAACGCAAGCCATCAGGGAGACTCAGCAGCCGGTAGCCACTTCCTCGGACAGGCACGGCAAGCGGACATCAGAGCAAGAAATAGATCTAAGTTTGTGCCACTCCTCCAGACAGTGTCCTGGAAACAAGGAAGCTGTCTTCGTAAGTCCTGAAAATTCTACATATTCTTCAGCTGCCAGACTACCCCACCCCCAGCCCTTCATACGGGAAATGGTGTAGGAGCCAGAGCTAAACTGGGAAACACTGCAAAAAGAGGGAGCCCCCCCCCCCAAGAAACGCAGTGCAAAGACATAACCCACGACTCAATCTGAGAGAGAAAAACAGCAGGTCACGATTTTCAAAAGAACCTCGCATTAGTTCTTAACATAAGGAGCAAGGTCCTGGGCCAGCCAGGGGACACAGTAATGTGATTTCATCCAATATTTGAATGGATTTTTCCCAGTGAAATTGGAGTGTTCTGATGGGAAATGTTTCTTTAATAACCCACAGACCCTTATTTTCACAACTCAGAAGTTGAGAGTCTGGCTGGGTTGAAAAAAGGAAAGGGAAAGTAAAAGAATGACAGCTGTCTCCACCGGAAGCACGGGCATCTCATGGCCACAGAGCCCTTGAGGCTTCCACCGGGATGGATAGGAGAGACTCCATGATTCCCTGGAATGAATATGCACATTTTTGTGCATACCTGTGTACAAGTTTTCTGCAAAAAAAAACATCTACAGCTTTAGAGAGAGTCTCAAAGGGTTTCCTGACCTCCAAGTGTTTGCAGATGCTTAAAGCAGTTTTACTTTATGTATGGTGCAAATTTAACGTATCCATTTTGAGTTATCTTCTCTTTTTCGGAGCAACGTAATTGGGAGAGTCCTCTCTTGGGAAGGCTGCTTGATGGAGAGGGTAGGAACCCAGCTTGCCTATCTCTAGCCATCTGCTACATGAAAGAGGGCCTCCCGTGGCTGGGATCCAAAACACAAAATTAAAAGGCTTGCTTGCACCCAGGGTCGTAAAACAAAGAGGCTTTCTGAAGCAGGGCTTGGAGGGAACACTCATTTCTTCCTGACTTAAGCAGCATCTGTTCTTCCTGATGGCAAACACTCTCCAAGTTAACTTGACTGACCTCCACGGTCCTGCATTCTCAGTTTTCATCCTCAGAGACATGGTCTCAGAAGAGCCAAACCACATGTGCGCTCCCCCACAAATCCAGAGCAGCAGGTTAGAATCGGGGAGTGCTGTGGGGCTGGGGAGAGGCGAAAGAGACAGAAACTTCACGTTCTCTAGGGTGCCTTTCAACGGCATCAATCTTAGTTATGAGAACTCGGAAGCCAGGCTTCCTGGTTTGAACACAGACTGTCTTGCTACGTGTGTGAACTTGCACAAGCTTTTAACCAGTCTGTGCTTCAGTCTCCTGATCTGGGAAATGGGGATAGCAATGGTATCGATTGAATAGAGTATTATGAGGAGTAAATGAATATAGACTTGTTAGGCGCTCAGAACAGTGCCTGGCACGCAGTAAATGCCACACAAATGTTTGTTTTAAAAACATGTATTTTAAGCCCTGGCTGGTGTAGCTCGGTGGATTGAGCACGGGCCTGCGAACCAAAGGATCGTAGTTCGATTCCCAGTCAGGGTACATGCCTGGGTGGCAGGCCAGTTCCCAACACGGGATGCATAAGAGGCAACCGCACTTTGATGTTTCTCTCCCTCTTTCCTTCCCTTCCTCTCTAAAGATAAGTAAGTAAAATCTTTAAAAAAAACATGTATTTTCATTAACATGTCAGCAACTTCTAAAAA
>PVKM010017645.1:0-25712 GCA_004027735.1 Carollia perspicillata
GTTCTGATAAAGCCTCGTTCTATCTCTGTCTCCCTTCCATCCCTTTCTCGCTCTTTCTGCCTTGCCCTTTTCTCTAGAGCCGCTGAGCCTTTGTGCACGCTGCTTCCTTTCTGATGCTGGTGGAAACACTTTCCTTTCTCTTTACCATCTGAGATCTCCTAATAGCCTTTCTTGGTTCCAGAAGTCCAGATTAATAGAAAAATCCTATGACAGGTAATACCACTGGGAATCTCAACCCTAAATCTAAGAAATGTATCACATGAAAGATTAATGAGAGGTAGAGCTCTAAATTAAACTTTGATGTCTCCCCCAACATAATCTGAATTCTTAAAGTCAATGTACCACAAGTACTGCTTTTAGTATTCTCCCAAGCAACTCAAATATGTGTCTCTTAGGTAAATATTGAAATGCTCTGCTATGGAAAAAAAATCCAGGATTGTTCTTTTAAAACATGGTAAAAGTTTTCTATTTAAAATAGCATACTAAAGACGTTTTAATCAAAGATATATCTTGTTTTGAAAGCCTCTCACTTGAAGGAAATCAGAGAGAACATGAATGAAGATAAGCCACTTATGGTAGCTCCAGCACCTAGTACTGAGAAAGCACTGGCAATTCTGGAGAAACACTGGTAACAGAATAAAGATGTGTGGAGATCACTGAGTATGAAAATATGTGTACAACAACAACAACAAAATTTTGACATATTTAACTGGGAATGTCTTGAGCAGCAAATCCTGGGCAGAGGCATTTTAAATGTGTCAACGCCTCCCTCGATATCCTCTGATTATGTGGGAACAGCTGTAATCTCAAGGGCTCAAGTGCTTGCCACCTTTCTGTAACCTGCTGTGGGAAGGGAGTCAAGAGTGGCATCTTGGAAGTGAAACAGATTGCTCTAAGAAGTGCCAACAAGGGCAGGCAGAAAAGGTAACTGTGCTACAGAGAGAACAACAGTTCACGCCGATCAAGTCTCAGGACACGTGCCAATTCCAGCCCTGTGCAGACCGGGCAGGATCTGAAGGTGGTTTACACAGGAGGGACTAAGACTGAGGGGTGGCACTGCACAGAAGGGGTGAGTGAAGATGATGAGAACAGAAGTCCCATCTGTGGGAAGGTACATGAAATGAGGCAGGGGAAAGCCAAAGATGGGACAGGATTGAAGACAGCATGGCAAGCCTCCCACCAAGAGTCTTCAAGGGCCAGAAGGCAGAGCCCCTGCAGGGAGTGGTGTGCAGCTCATCGGAACCACAAGCAGCAGACTGCAGCCTTCTGGAGGCAGAATTAGGGGCCTGGCCTCTGCCAGTCTCCAGGTATTTCAGCCCTTGGCTCCGTGATAAAGTATTCTAAACTCTGCTTGCTGATGTCCAGGTTCAAAGGTGAAAAGACAGATGACCCTAAATGACGACCCTCTGATTGTTCCAGGACCAGAAAAGAACCCGATGATAAAGCTCAGCTCCAAGCTGCTCTTCAGGCACTACAGGATCTCTGAGAACTGTCTCCAGGAAGCAAGTTTGGACCTTGATTTTTGTGCATTTCACTTCACTTAGGGCAACTGTCATTTCGTGTCTGCACTGAAGTGGAAAAACAAGGGGATGCCACTCCCAAAACTTGGCCAAGTGTCCTCTCTTTCTCTAACTCGTCTTCTCTGGGGAAGGAGGAAGGCCGAGAAAAGGAGAGAAGAGAACTCTACTGGTTTCAGCCTCTGCAAAGAGGGGTGTGAACTGCCCCTTCCCCAGAAAAGAACTAGCATGCCGGCTTCACTAAACCTGCCCTATGAAATCCCTGATGCCTCCTGAGATCATAGGAACATCAAGGATTTTCTTTAGCAACACACACTAGAATACAAATAATTGTTGCTGGGTGATCTGAGATAACTACATTCCTGACTTTCCAATTCAGTCTGTGCCCTCATAAAAGACACTTGTGAAAAAGAAAAAAAATATTTTTAAGAGAAGCAAGAAGAGGTGTGGCACTTTAATGAATGAAAAGGAGACAGGCACTCATATTCTCTGAACAACAACAACAAAACCCCGTCAGGCAACATCTTCCCCTTCAACCAAGTGACATCTGAACACTGAAGGGCAAACTTCACAGCCAGCCAGTGGGAGTGGCTAATCAACCTTGGTGAGAAGAGAGGATCAAGGCTGTCACAGCCGGATCAGCACAACAGACTTAGGCTTCACCTTCATTTCCTAGTAACTTGCTTCATAAGTCTTCATGCAATGTCCTTCCACGGGTACAAGGGAAGTTAGAACCGGTGTTTCTGCCCCCACCTTGATCAGGCATTCTAATGTTTTACAGCATATTTTCAGGTTTGGTGAGAATATATTAGAAGTAACTTTTCAGGAGCTAACCTCTTTGTCCTTCTTGTCAATTATCAATGTCTATAACCAATTGAATTATACATCATTGTCAGAATCATTAGTAGTATATGACCAACTTTTTGCATTGTTACGCGTGATCTTTATAAAGGAAGAGTTTATACAGAAGCTGTGTCCTCAAGAATTCTAATAGATCTTTCTTTGCATATTTCACACACTCATGGATTTGCTGAATAAATGAAGGGTAAATTATGCATAAGGAAATGCATTTAACAATACTTGTTTTAGAAGTCTCAACTAAATCTCATAATGTAGCTTAAAGATATATTTACCCTATTTAAACAATTTATAAAATGGAGATTTTCTAAAGATTATTTTGTATTTATGTGAAACAGGTAACACTCAAGTAAGCTGCTCTTTGTAGATCACAATTATTAATATTTAAAAACTAAAAATGAACCAACCCTTCTATGCACACTGGCAATCTTGAGGCTGCAAATTCCAGACATATTCCATTTCTATTTTCTCTAATTTTCTTGTACCAGGGTAATAAATTACTCATGTTCGGTAAAGCACTGCTGATGCATCAGTAAGTGTGGTGTCAGGAGCAGAGATTTGGCAGGGGTCCATGAGGTTCTGAATGTGATAAACCACAAAGGGCAATTTGTGCAATGGGAGTAGAAAGGGAAAATTCAAAAATTATAGGGTGCTTCATTTCTATTCCACAAGCATATTATCTTAAATATTTGAGAGCAAACCCAAGATAATATTGCATACAGAAGCTGAACTGAGATTCCTACTTTTGAACAATTTTAATAATAAGCTCAATGAAGGAATGCTCTGGAGCATGGGAACTATACCAGAAAAGGCAAAAATACTGGGTTACTGCTTGCCACCCACTGACAATAAGCTCCATATTGCCATTTTCACAAATTATGGTGGGAAAACCAAAGAGGAACCATCATTTGAATACCTGGCTAACAAAAAGGAAAGAAAGAAAAATAACTAAGTAAATTATTCCCTTTTTTTTTGTGGCCCAACTTCCCTCATTTATCTGGAGGTCAAGGCTCCGCAGTGAAAGCAAAGTGGAGAGGTTTCCCCTTGATTATCTAATAGGTAATTACCTTAAATGTCTGCTTTGCTTTGGCTGTGGAGACATAGTAACAACCATGAAGACCCTACTGAAACAAGAAGATATGAAGTTCATAAAATGCTCTCCATCTCCATTGCAGAAAGGCACAGGAACATTACCTGAAAATGCAAACTGTGATCTTTTGTGACAAGATTCAAGAAACCTTTTGTTTAAGTTACAATGAGACTGACTATTCGCATCTTTGTTTCATTCCCTACAGAGAAGTTTTACTGCCCAGTGATCTAAGTGATAACTGAAGCATAGTAAAAGGACCATTGGCATTTTACAACACGAACGCTAGAGCGATCTCCTTTCTGAGGTCCTTTGGCTTCCTGTTCATTGGTCAGAACTCTTACTATAAAAATAAGAGATACATGTAAGGAAGTAATTCTGCTCAGGCAATCAACATTAGGTCCATGCGTCATTTCCACAAGAGAAACATGCCAGACTCTAGAGAATGTCTGGTGCAGTCCTAGAAAAAAAATTAAATGAAGCCATCATTTTTAGTACGAAAATTCCTGCTTTGGGGGATATCCTGCCATCTTGTTCTGAATTCCCTGGTACCTATCAGCTCACCAATGCTGGTCCCTTGCTTATATCAAGGCCCTACCGTTATATTTACTCTCAGAAAACTGTGATCCATGAGGCATTCCACCACATCCTTCTGTTGTAAGTAAAAATGTATGCAGCATTCAACACAAAAGAGGCACCTACTTTATCTGAAAGGTAATTTGTTGCAAGCCCTTCAATCAAGATTGAAGGACATGCCCCAGATCCTCTAACTATTATGGTTCAAAAGTAAAGTCATTCTTGGGAAACATTTTTCCTCTTAAGATGATTAGATACTATTATGGCTATACTTTATCCATGAGTCAATGCTATCTTCCCTTTAGCCTTGGAATGTTCCGTCTTCCTCTTTCCTCTGCCTGATACACAGAAACGTGTGTTCCACCAGACCTAAGGGAACTGCACAGAAAGAATGACCCTGTTCAGTCCCTGATGCCAAGATGACAGTTCAGATTCGCAGTTCTCTGGAATTATTTCAGTGTACACTGGAGGGCTTCTTTTTGTTCTAAGATGTTGAATAAATAAAAGAGATAGATGAGATCTCCCAGGCTGGATATGAGAGACAGTCCTCACCTTGCTTCTGAGAACACTTCTCATTCCTTGTCATGTTGACTGCAGGTTGTCAGGGAAAGAGAAGAGGAGAGAAAGGGGTTTTTAACCATCATCATGGGAGAGGAATTTTGTGATGTATACACTGCGGTCCCAGGTGCCTCCTTGTGGAAGGCTGGATGAAGTCCACCTTAGCCTTACTCCTATCAGGTGGGTAGGCAATGTGACATTATAAAACTCCTAATGTTCTGTGGACCACAGGAGTTCTGATAATTTTTCTATCAAAACACCATGAATTTTGAAAAATGAGTCCTGGACTGGGTAAAATAGTTACACTTAGCACATTGATGGATGGTGACAAATTAATGCGTTATCTGGATGCTCCAGTTTTGAGATGGGATTCTCAGAAACCTTATGCCTGAAGTCCGAGTTAGAAGATAGATTTTAAATCAGGCTTTTCCCCTACCAGCTTTCAAATGATGCCTCCAAGAGACTATCCACGAGGCCAGATTTTTAAAAAACAGCAATAACAAATGACAGGTTCAGAGTAAAACTGAGAGCCTGTTAACCAAGGTGTTGGTTTCTGGGAAAAGAAACAAAGAAAACACTGGCTGGATTGTATCTGAAGGGATGAGAAACCCCTTTACATGGCGATATCGCAAATAATTATAATTTTTCCAGAGTTTATAGGCCCTAAAATCTGTCTATAACACAAACTAGATTGTAAGGATTCTGAGCTAGAGAGATAGCATTTCTCTATGATAGTCAAAAGTGTGAGAGGTAACCAGAGGGGAGAGGGAAGGGAATTTCAGGGGAAAAAGGGAGGGGATTATAGGAACAAGTATAAAGGACACATGGACAAAAACTAAGGGGGGGTGGAAATGGGAGGGAGGCGGGGAGCACTGGGGGGGTGGACTGGGATGGGAGTAAAAGACAGAAAACTGTACTTGAATAACAATTAAAAGAAAAAAATAGAAAAAAAGAAGTGTGAGAGGGACAAGCTGTGAGTGTAGCGCAGGAGCTGGCAAGAGAAGCGAGTGAGTCAAAGCAATGGTGATGGGAGAGAAGGCTGCAGCCAGGAGAACAGTAGTGGGATGTGGTGATTTCTTGCTGCAGTTCTTTTAGGGAAACGGCAAATAAATCTTGAAATAACTCACTGGGATTTTTTTAGTAACATCAGGGTTTTCATTATTTCACAGATTGAGAATATATCTTAAGGCCAATAGCAAACCCAAATTCTTATGCCTTGTTCCTCCCAAAACCTACACAAAGATTTCTTCTAACAAGATGGCAGGAAATGGCAAAATGTATCCTTAAAATAAGACACAACCGGGCTTCAGATAAAAACGTTAACACTAATACATTGACACCGCCAGTCCAGTGAACTGAAATCTGTGTGAATCAGTAAGGCTCCTGCAACGAAAGGCATGGCAGTGAGGAAAAGGAGGCGCCTGCTGGGTCCAGGACCAGAAGAATGCCACGTTTTTAACGGAGGAACTGAAATGCAAAATGTCAAGTATTAGAGAAAAAAGGCAACACAAGGTCTACAATGACCAAGTCATGCAGAAGCTTAACTCAATGATTTTATGAAAAAGATACCACTAAATCAATGAGTCTTATTTCATTATAGCCTCTGTTGTAATGAAAAAACTTCTGCCACATTTGACTACATTCAAAACAAAGTCAAGATGGCCACATCTGCAAAGTGCATTCCTTAATGAATCTGGCTAGGTCCTGTTTGTCGGCTTAAGCCCATCGGAGAACATATACAATTTATAATGACAGATATTTCACAGGTTCATTCTTTGACTGCCAGAAGACTCATCAATAATTCAAGACCATGACATACCGTGTATCACTGTTTCATTGATTTCCTCTCGCAAAAAAAAATATTTGTATTTTAATCATTAAAATCATTCATATTTACATAAGCATAGAACATATAAACCAAGATGTTCTTGTTGGGAAGACTATGAAAGGAAGGAACAAAAATAGCTTACGAATTTTACAATTTCACATTACTATGTAATGTCTACTTTGTAATGCAGGCAAATCCTTAACTCAAAAACCAACAAAAAATTCTAAAAGTAAAAACACACTGAACAATTGTTTCTATTTTTGTTAGGACTAAAAAATCCAAATGCATATTTTACTCTGTGAAGTTTAAAATGTATGGAATTTAATGTATATAAATTTATAATATGATTTAATGTGGTATTAACCACTTACTTTATGGATTACCTTGGGAAAGTTGTTTTATCTTTATTATTTTCAGTTTCCTCAATGCAATAAGATATGCAAATTAACAGTCACACAGATTTTTCTCAAAGGGAGTATTGAGAATAAAATGAGATGACATATAAGTAAATGTACTTACAAACCATATAAAAGAAAGATATCTTTTACTGCCATCAAGTACCAGGATAAAAACAGTTAAGAAAAAATGTTATTTAAATATTACTTGACATCCATTTTTCAGAGAACTTGTTTTTAAAAGCATGAGTTGCTATGACAAAAGTTTTCAGTTTGTACTTTGTCTTAAGTCTAATTTATACCATTTCATAAAAGTATAAAAAGGTACACAAGACAATTTCACCTCCCTACCCCGCCATGGCATGTTCAGAAATAATCTAACTAAAGAATTTAATCTTAACTTCATAAAAGAAAATATATTTAATTGAAAATATTCCTTAGTTTCTTCATTTCCACAATACATTTTGCTTCTGGAAGACTTTTCAAGTCTGGTCAATACATACTTAAAAAATTAATAAATATATTGTACAGTGTGAAAATCATTCTGGTTGGTTTTTCTGAATTTTCTTGGGGTTCATTATTGGTTTTTTAATATTCTTTTTTTCCTGGGTACTTTCTTCTGACTCTCCAGCAGGGATGGTCTATTAAACTTCGTATTTTGTCAAAGCACACCAGCAAAATGGGTAAGCAGATTAGGAGCTGCACATTAAGTACCACTTAGTTATTAATGGCTGTTGAGAGGCTGAGGAGCAACACTCACATGACATGCCGAGAGACTAGACGGTCTGAAAGAGAGTGAAAGCACATGCTGGAGTTACAAACGCGGGCTCTGAGGTCAGATATGTTGAATTCCAAGAAAAGTGTGACGCTTATAGCTCTGCGGCCATTGGCAAGTATTTCATTCCCTAATGCTTGGCTTCCTTATTGTTAATATATGCCAGGAAATAATAATAGTGCCTATTTCAAAGAGTTGTGAGGGCTAAATAAAAGAATCCAAGGAGAAAGTAGTCAGAAAAACACCTGACACACAGAAGACATTCTGTGAATATCAAATAGTATATGTGATGAAATGTAGATAAAATAAAAGGTTTGTTTTTTTTTTCACCAGTTTCAAGACCTAGGGGCTTAAATTTCAGGCACAGAAAAATCAACTTAATATTTCTCTTAAAATCAAAATGCCAAATCATTACATTGATTCAAGTTTCTTATACTGTGCCTTTCACTACACACACACACACCACGCTATAATACATACATATATGTGTGTGTATGTATACACATAACAAATTTATCTTAATGGCAGGAAGGCAGAAATTGGAAATACAGATCATAGGACCTGTGTACATTCTCAATGAAGCCATTTAATTTTCCAGTGCTTCTGTAAATTTAAGTAATTTTGATTTGTGGTTAGTGAAAAAAGTGTCCATTTATTCTCGATGAAAGGTGAAACAGAGTCCCAGGTGTGCTGCACAACTAAAAGGCAGGTGAACCTTACTAATCTGCTTGGAGATGAGTAAGGATGCTTCTCAGGTCAGGTGGAACACAGACACAAGTTTTGCTAAGTGGCCAATAATAGCAGATTCTCAGAGAAAAAGTCTCTTTGGCTTTGAGTTCTCATTTGTTCATTGTTCTTCACACTTGATATACCTCTTAACAATTCCACAGAAGGAGAAGTGAATTCTCTAACTTAAGAATATAGAGATCTGCCCATATGTATTAGCTACCCTTTCCATTCTCGTAAGAGGTAACAGCTTTCATTTTCTTCTTGCTTTTAAAAGTGTTGTTGAATGTAGTGTTGGGTGCAATCTTTAACCAAGTTTAACTTACACTGTTGTATGTTCAAAGGTTTCCAACCTCAAGGGATAATCTCAGAGAAACAACACCCTAGCAGCTGATCTCTTTTTACAGCAATGGTTAAACTTTCTCTGCTTATTTTACATTCATGTAGGACACATACGATTCTCAGAAAGGAGAGTTTAAGAGGATTAATTAACACTTGCAAAGTCCTTTGAAAGATGTGTTACCAAGGGTACTATGTTACACCCATGTTACTCATAAAAGCATAAAATATTAAAAAATTGAAATGAAACTGTTTTAATACATTTTAAATGTTGCTGCTTTCTTTTCCTGAATTAGTGTTCCTTTGAGGCGGTTGGGCAAAGAAAGACACCCAGTTTGAAATATTCCCGTGCTCACAGCAGCCATGTGCCTCTCACGGAGGGTTAGAGCCCTCCCTGTTACCTGAGATGTTGCACACATCAGAGGCAAACGTGGTCATAGTTTTTCCTAGAAATGAATGTAAACCATTAGATAGTTTTGAAATCCTCATTGCTTCTCTCATACATTGCTGAATTAAAGCAAAGGTTAATAGTAATGTTTTTTTAATGAATTTTCGACATTCAGCTGCTAAGTAATGGCTGTTTGTATAATGTTCCCACTAAGATAAATGGAAGCCTTACTGTGTTTGCTACTTGTTTAAAACTCCTTTGCATTTTTACATAACAACCCATTTTTCATGACCAGGAACGGTATGCGATTTGAAGCATGATATTTTTTCACTCACAATAGATCAATGTGTCATGAGAACAGAAAATGAAGTAATATAACTCACTACCATTGGCCCTTCCCTTAGAGTAAGTCCCAGAAGACATTGCCAGGGTGGGTTGCTATAGCAACAGAGCTCTGAGGCCTCTTTTGCTTGCTTTGTTACAGGGAGTTGATTTTTACCACACGGGTATAATCCTGAAGAATTTTTGTAGTAAAGAAGAAATTACAATGAGCCCATAAAAATGCATGTGACCTTTCCATTTATCCGAGATGATTTCATCTAAAAGTAGTATAAAGAAGGTGACTCCGTAACATTTCAAATCCCTTTGCTGACTTCCAATTAAATTATTCATTGTCTTTTCTTTAGGCCCTTAAGAAGTCACACTTCTTAAAATAAGAAAAAAAATATCCTGAACAATTAGGGTGTTGGCATGGAAAGTCCTATGTTCTTTTTTTCCTTGCAAGATTTTGGTTTATTTATTTATTTTCTTTTTTTATTAAATGTGTTGGGGTGACGTTAGTTAATAAGATTATACAGGTTTCAAGTGTGCAATGCTATGATACATTATCTGTATATTGCATTGTTATCATACAGTTTTACCTACCTATGAAGGTCTGCTATAAAAAATGACTTGAAAAATATTAATCCAATTAAAAAATATCTACAGTTAGTAACAAGACTCAACAAGACTTTACTGGCAGTATAGAAGATTTATTTACCTTCTGACTTACTTCTATTAAAAAGACATCAGGACAGATAACACATCCTATGATGTATACAGGTCTAATTGGTTTTGACTGTTAAACTAGATACACCATCTAAAGCTTTTTTAACAGTGTCTGGATACACATGAACATCTGATAAATATTGTTGTCATTTTTATTACTATCATCATAGAGTCAGGCAAACACAGTATGTCCCTTTCTTTACAGTAGGCACTATTGAGCACACAATTGTAAAGCATTTTGCATTTTTAATATTTTTAAAGCAAAAGTGGTACAAGGAATACACAACTGTATAGTTGAGCATTAAAAATATTATAAGAAAAGAGGCTGCTCTGTTTTAGAGAACTGAACTTGTGAATAAAATGTTTAATGACATGCCACAGGGAAGCAGCCCAAAGTGGAGTTTATTATGGGTTTGAGAATCAAAATTTCAATTTGGGTTTTGTTTATCATACCACTTACTTCAGACTTAGCCTCACTAGGTCTGGGGAAAAAAAGACTTTTCTCTTTTCACCTGTGACAAAAGGCTAAAACAATTCCCCGCTGTGTGGTGGAGGGGACTCAGTGAGACCATGTCTATGAAGCACTTGCTAAGTGCCCAGCACACATGGTACTTTTTTAATTGTAGCTGTCTTTCCTTTAAAGGTTTTCCAGTCATTTCCTTGAATCATCATTTCCAAATAGAACTTTAAGGTAAAAATGGCTATACATTCAGTATTTCTTGGTAGTACTTTAATATATATGGGTTTTAACTCTGACAAATGTAGAAAACTTTCAATTCAGTATACTTCTACATTACAAATTATTTTTTTTAATTTGCCTCAATTTATCATTCTTTTCCCAAAGTATGTTTTCATGACCTTCTAGCCCAGGATGATGCTCTGGAGGTCGGGAGACAGGGGTGAGGGACACTTTCAGATACACCTGGAAAGTGTTGCATCATGCATCTCACTACCTACAATGGGATTGACAGGTCACATTAGCATATTCATCCCTCTAAGGAATCCCGGATAATCCCAGTTAAACAAATCAATATTTCTTAGTGGTAGAGAGCATACATTCAGGAGTTGGGTCTTTGAAATCTTCTTTCACCACTTAACTAACTTATATCTTCGGGAAGTTATTCAACCTCCATTTTACAGATTCCTCATCTACAAAATGGGAATGACAGTTTCTACCACACTGGGATGAGAAATAAAATGAGATATACCGTGTGCTCCAGCAGAGACTAACAGAGTCAGTTATCAATAATAAGAGTAACTAAAGAAGCCTGCTTAGACTCTTTATTGTGATAAATAATACCTTCTTTATAAGTAATACCTTTGAACATCTTCTGAAACTATTATTCCTTGGAACACACCTTGAACAACGTTAAAGTACAATGCTTGGGTAGTGATCAATTGTAATTAAGTAAAAAATATATATGTTCATCACATTATTCATCATATTATTGCCCAATATAAGCACAAAAAGTCAGCTACCTCACAACAAACGACCCTGCTGGCTTGCCTGCGATTGTGCCAGGAAGTGTTACTGCCAGAGCATTAGAGCAATGATGTTAAGTGTAGAGAACTTACCCCACGGACATTCTACTCATTAAAGCCGTTTACAAATCAGTTTATCATATTAGCACAGATCAGTTTATCCTATTAGGTCATTTGCATGACAGGAAAAATTAAGCTTTAAAGGAAAGGGAGATCATAATTAAAGCTTTCATGCCTAAAAGACAGAAAACTGAATGTGTGGCTCAAATATGGGGTCTGCTGAGAGAAGGAAAATGACACAGACGTTTGTTTTTGGTACTAATCCAAAACAACCTGAGTTTTCAAAAAGGAGAGATAAAATAGTGAAGGAAGATAAGAAAGGGTACAAAGCTTCAGCCAAGGAAAAAGATGCTACAACTGCACACACACAAAAATGCCAAGTCCTCCTTACTCTGTAACACATGACTCCAATAACCCTCCCTACCCTTTTCCAGAAGACGAGGAGCTGAGCCAAAGGAGCAGAAAAATGAGCCGTCAGCTAATTAATATGACAGCTTATAAAAGTCTTTTTATATATTCTCAAATTTGCAACTGTATCAGGTTGCTGACTGTTCTTTTGAAGAGTTCATATTGTTAATGTCATCAGCAGAAGTAAATGCAAAACAAAAAATTCACTCCAACTTCATGCCCTCAACAATTAAAAACTATTTTCCATTACTTCTATTCCCCTCAAATCTTAATCATCACCATATATCACTTCTACACAGAGGTATTTTTATAAGTAAATACAATTTCAAAGTCTGGGTTTTTTTTTGCCACTTTACTATTATATCCTCAGTATTTTCTCACATACAAGTCTTCAAAACTATCATTTCTAGTACCTGAAAGATTATTGTCTTCTATAATCAGACATGCAATGATTTCTAACTGTGGTGTTTTACAAAAAATTTCTTCCTTTATATCATTCCTTCTTTCTTTGAGATTGGTGGTTCCAAACTTCAGCAACTTCAGAATCACCTGCAGGGCTCGATAAAACACTAGTGGCCCAGCCCTGCCCTCGGAGAGTTCCCAATTTATAAGTCGGGGGAGGCCAAGAATCTGCAACTCCATACAGGTTCCCAGGTCATGTATATATTGCTGATATGGGGATCACTTTCAATCTTACAGTATTGTCATCATTGAGTTGAGGATGACAAATAAAATAGCATAGACCTTTAGATGGCTTCTGGACCTTTAGAACTTTCCTAGAAGCTTACACACATTCATGTTGCCAACTGACTTCTTGATACTTAAGGCCAACTAATTGAATGAACAAATGAACAAAGGGAAATTCTTACTTCTGCCCTCCTCAGAATCGTAACATTAGGCCTGAGATCCATCTATGTGCATTTAAAAGGTATACAGCATGGCCAAATGGTAATATCCAAATGTTTGTTACCAAAGAAATCAACAAGGAAGTTGTATCATCACTATCCAAATTCAAAAGTCACTGAAAAATAATGGAAATATACCTTGGAAGAAAATAAATTTGTATCTTCACTACACAGAGACAAATTAGCTGCATTTATCTTGCTTGTGCACCACATTGGTTGAAAACATTGTTGAAAGGTGTGGAGAAAAAATGTGGCTTTGAAAATGATTTTTTATACATTAGAAACAAGAGAATTCCCACTTGGGCAGGGCATTATTAGCATGGTTGTCTAAAAGTCAAAAACCTCAGAGGTTTTCTTTGGCACTATTGGATTCTTCATACTTGGATAGAGATTAACCCCTAGCCTTGAAACGGAGACATACGCATATAAACAGACATGCCCACAGAAGCATTTAGATGCACCTACGTAAGTGCACACTACGCAGCCATGTATGCGAAGTATCCACTCATACCGTAGTTTCTAGAACCCCACAGATAAGACATATGCTCAGCAAAGATATCCTCTGCAGAAAATGTCTTCTGGGCTCTCTTTCTTTAATCTGCTCAGGCTCTTAAATTTTCATTCTTACTGGCAGCTACTGTATCTGTTTGAATGTATAAAGAGAAGATGTGTTCACATACATAATAACCATAAAATCATATATAAGTAAAGTGATCGGGTGTTGTCAACAAACCTTGGAATTTGGTTAGCGATGAAATCATTAAACTGAGAGTAAACGTATTATATGCAGACTCCTTAAAAGAATCTTGTATTTATCAATTTCTAAGAGGTAGTTTTTTTCTGAGTCACTATTTTGATCATTGTTCTCTATTTATGTAAAAGCTAAGTCAACAGTCTTAAGAACAGCCTTGAAAGGTAGAATCGTTCTTTGCATGGACAGGTTCATTATGGCTGTATGGAGATACTGCTGTTCTCAGGACTGACAGAAAACTAGGGGATCAGAGCTAAGACACCACATATTGGGTTGGTCAAAAATTTTGTTTGTTTTTTTTCCATAAGATGGCTTAGTAGCACTTAGTTGTCTTTAACTTAATTTGAAACAATTTTGTTAGATCGTATTGTGACAGCTCTCATATCAGCATGCAATTAAAAAACTTATCAAAACTGGTAAATTTTTGTGTAACCATTGTAATACCAAAGATGGAAGAAAATATGCAATATTTTTGGCATATTATGCTTTGTTATTTCAAGAAAGGTAAAAACACAATGAAATGCAAAAAAAAAGATCTATGCAGTGTATGGAGATGGTGTTGTGACTGATGGAACATGTCAAAAGTGGTTTGTGAAGTTTTATGTCAGAGATTTCTCACTGGACCATGTTCCCTGGTTGGGTAGACCAGTTGAAGTTGATAGCAATCAAATCGAGACATTGATTGAGAACAATCAATGTTATACCATGTGGGAAATAGCTGACATACTCAAAATGTCCAAATCAATAAAGTTATTGGAGAAAATGAAAAACGTGTCTTTTATGTTATGGAAAAAACTAAACAGACTTTTTTGCCAACCCAATAGTAAATATGACCATACTTAGCAGCCTCAAAAAATATATGACAAAGTTTAAAATATGCAAATGTTAAACATATAAATATAAGAAATGGAGAACTTCAATGAAGACACCGTGTAGTGATCATTCCCTTAGTGTGTGTAAGAATTTGACTAAAGGCACTTACTACTTGATCCAGGTGTTCAGAGAACCATAAAGTTAAGATATTTGCAGCAACAACAACCATACAATCGTTTGAAAACCCATACCTCTGAGGTTTTTTTATTTTGAGTAATAACTGTCAGTTCCTTACAGTGCGTCAGTGCAGAGCAACACTCAATCAAATACAGCCTCTGCCACATATCAAAAGTACTAGCCGAAGTATGTACTCAGCAGTGAGATGCTCTTAGTTCATGCATTCACTAAAGTGAAGAAAAGAGGGAGAAATGTTCAATGAATGGCGCGATACGGCTTGTTTGTAGAATTTCCATTCCTAAACTCAAGGGAATGGGAGGTTGTAAGTCTCTAGGGATAACCAGAAACAACAGAGAAGCGTTTTTAGAATCATCTTCCTCCATCAGGGTGGGAATGGACCCCCAGAAAGTCAAAGGATAAGAATTTCAATAAATATATGTTAATGGGTATCTTCCTTTTTTGGACAAATAATTTAACTTTCCAATTTAGGCAGTTATATAAATCCCTTTTAAAAATTAACGGTTGAAAAAATGTGTTAATTCAAAAGTGAAATCTGTTGTAAAACAAAAAGGTCAAATTATATGTGGGCAGTACAAAAGGAGGGAAAGTGAGAGACTGAAGCCGTGAAAGCACCTCCCACAGCAGCAGGGTGCCACAGCTTGCTGGCCATTCAGGGTGTGACCACAGGACAGCTTCCTCTTTACTCCTGGCTTACCTGGAGCCCTGGGAGCACGGAACTCAATGTGCACAGTAGGTTCTGCTGTAACACATCAGTATTTAATTCAAATGCTATCACTAGGGATGTTCATGCAATTTTTTTCAGTAATGCAAATCCCAATTCCTCTAAAACAATGCAATGCACAGATTTTACCAAAAGGAGACCATTCTCTGAAAAGAAAAATGGAACAACAAAAAATACCTTAAAGGTTAAAAACAAAGTAAATTTATGTAATTCATAAATAAAGATATCAAATTATTTGACAATTGACCAAATGTGGAACTCTAGACACAAATAAAAATATGTAATATATATATTTTTTGCCTAAAGAAATTAGGGCACATTGGAAGGAAAAGTATCTAATTCATTAATTTGTATAAATGCACAAAGTTTATTAATTTAGAAATTCTTTGTCAATATTTCTATAATAAAAGGAATAATTTTTCACATGAATAAAACGCTGTTTTGATTCTGAGCTCATGGGCCTAATACGCTCAAGGGGCCTGAGTCTGAACTGAGAAAGGTCAACACAGTAAAATTGAAACACATCTTTGGAAACACTAGTCACTATCTTTTAATGTACTAAAGGGAAAGGAGGCAGCCTGGTTAAAATAAACCCGTACGTCATCCTTATCATAAGGAGCAAGAAAACAATAGGCCCTGTTGGGGCAACTGTTTATCCTAGTGAGGCCATTCTCCCAGACTGGTACTCAAACCCCTCCTGACAAAATCTCATTATATCCCTTTCGTGGCTATTCCAAAGAGACAGGTCAGTTATTATCTGAGTTTTTTTAAACAAAAATAATCAATAAACCTTGACTTAAATTAGATTAAAATCCAAAATGATTGCCATTATTGTTGAAGGCCAATTATGATCAAACTTTTCTTCAAATAACATGTCGTTGAACTTTTAAGAACGAAAGCCGAGACTAAAAATAATCGTCAGTCAAAAGTTAAAATTGAGAAAACATTACGGAGACAACATTTCTACAGGGCCACCAATGATTTGAGCATTGTTTAGCATATTCATTGATTGTACTAAATGTACACACTCAAATCATTCTGCTCTCTGGAATAATAACAAGCAGTGTATTTGTAACTTACTCATATGAAGAGAGACCAGAGCTCCTTTGAATCATAACCACTGTTATTTAGGAAAGGACTAAAAAATGAGGTAGCAAATACTTATGCTCATCAATCGAAGGTTTCTAGAAATACATCAGTGCTATATTTTTCATTTTCTTATTTCTGAGACAAATTCTTGGTCTTATGAAAAGTCATAGACTTATTTTGAGAGATTAAGTTTTCTTGATTATTACCAAAACAGATCACAGGTGAAAGGCCTGAAATGTTACTTTATTGAGCCAGTAATTACAATCTAAAACTGCTCACAATGTAAAATGCACAAAGACCACCAAGTCACTCATTGGCACAGGTCAGCATTTCTCTATTCGACCCCGAAAGCTAAGTAAGAAATGGCAGCCACCATTTCACCATGATACTGTACTGAATTTCCATTATCCTCACTCTGGTTCAGAACCCAAACATCTTGAAAAAATCACGTTTAAATCATTTGAAAATTACCGGGACCAATAGGATGATCTTCCCAAAGTTGAGATATGAAAGGCCAGGGCAGAATATTGATTTTTGTTTCCCACTGGGGTCGGGTGTGTGTGTATAGGTAGTTCCTTTGAGACTAAATGCACAAACAAACAGCAATTTGTTGGTTTTTCTTTTCCTTATACTATTTGATCTCTATGATCTATTTGGTATGTGTTTTGTGTATATATGTAAAAAGAGAGAGAGAGAGTTCTATTTATTTAGCCCTCAGCAGTAATTACGTATGATACATTTTAAAACGTTCATACCTCATGTCTTCAAGTCCAACTGTAACCAACAGAGGGGGAGTTCCTGCGTAGTTATTGGTCATATTGTCCTGCCACACCCAACTCAAGTCCTGAAAGGCTCATAAAGGACACGATATCAAGTGAAAAGTAAAACTTTACCCTAATGAAGAGGATCTTTTCTCCCACTCGGTATCTTCCTTGAGAGAGCCTCTCCACACAGAATTTGCTTGGGCATTTGCAAGGAGGATCCTCGGAAATCCTTTTCACCTGAAACAGAAGAGCAGGCAAGTTCATTCTCCTTCATCAAGTCCCATTTAGATTAATCAGTTCTGTGGGTTCAAAAGCCCCTGGACCATTACTGCCTTTAAATTCATTCTATATCAGACTATGAGCACAATTTGAGCACCCAAATAGCACATTACGTCTAACTATATAAAGGTCAGGCCCAGAAGGCACTTCCTGAAGGCTAATAACCGTACTAAGGTGTGAGCTGGACGATGACAGTGATAACGATGCCGGAGAAGAACGATGAGCATATATCAATCGGCAGCAAACAAATGATGACCCGGGTTCTCATTTTGGGAGGATTAGAAAGGTCGTGTACATTGGGTTGCCAAGACCACTGTACTGAAAGCTAGAATAGAAGGTATGTTAACATGGCTAACCTATGTTTCCTCATTATAATTTAACAATATGAATTTTACCCATTTCAAAATAAATGATAGCAAATTATTTTTCTAAGTAAGACTGTAGTTTCATCTTATTTTGAGCTCAAAGACTTTTTAAAATAAGTCACCTCTGCTTCACCCGGGCTCATCCAGCAATTCACTCCATCTCAGTTCAGCGCCACCCAACAAAGCCTCCTTCTGGGGCAGCATCGTCCATGCATTTTACAGAACCCATGTGTGAATACCAGAATTTATCTCTATTTTATCTATGTCCCTACTCTTAAAAAATACCTACTCTAAATGATGTGTGCACAGTGCTTATCGTGGTGACTATCAGAAGACAGTGCATAGTCCATGATTTAAGGAATAAGGTTGATATTTATGTTTTGCCTCATTGAGAGCCTGTCATGCTGTGTCTCATGACTGCCCTCTCTTCAACTAACCAACCAAACAACCAACCAAACAAACAACCAAAAAACAATCCTTTCCTGTGTCTTGAGTCGATGTTTCCTTGGAAGAAATATCTAAACAATGTGTAGCCTGCATTTGAGAAGCTAGAGAGAATAAATCTGGTTTCCGAAGGCACTGGCTTGACTCCCCCCACTCAAATTCTTTCCTCCACAAAGACATGGTTCCTCGAGTTTCGTCAGCAGAGACACTCAATCATTCCCTCACAGAAAGCAGCGTCTGACTTCAGACAGCCTTCTCCTAGGCAAAAACGTGGGGAGAGTAACATGAACTCACTGGTGTGTTGTCATAAAGGACTTAAAGAGCTTGGCTTCCCTAGATTGAGAGAGATTCCAGAAAGTACGGAAGCCTAAAAAACTAGAGGAAAAGCTACAAAAAGTGGAGGGATACTGAAGAAAACTTATCTTAAGAATTATACAATTATGCCTTGGTGGAGACATAAAGAGAAACCAACACTGTAGCTGGGGGAAGAGAACCAACTTCAGGACACATATTTTCGTCAGTCCCTTCTAGAACCACTAATTCTGCCAATATATAAACCGAAAATTCTTAATACTTATTCTTATCATATGAAATTGTATAACAGTTGTTGATTAACCTTAACTTCTCTTTGCTGGATTGTGAGTTACTTATGGGTGAAGATGGTATTTCATTATGGCTTTAAATCCTTGAAATAAGACTCAGTGCCTTAATGGCATATATTGTGTGTTCAATAAATGCATATTGAGTAAACAAATGAATTGATTAAAAAAACATGAGCCTATACAGGACACAGGGGAAATTAGTGCAACAGATTAAGACTGGATTTACAGAATCTTACAGATGGCTTTCATTGAAAAATGAAAAAAATGCCTATCATCATTAAGTTAGAGATCAGATCCCTGTATTTGAGTGCTGAATTTTTTTCTACCATATGATACTTGGCCCATAGATACATCCACCCACTCCCCAAGTATTAACAGACTTCTGTCTCTAGAGACTTTTTGAAAGGATATTTGTGAACAAGATGGTGATAATAGAACAATAAGTCAGCATAGAAAAGCTCATGGCTCAAACTTTCGCAGAGCCATGCTTAGCACAGTTTTACTGCCACACAGTAATTGAGCAAAGGGAGAAGTAGTGTTCAAGTAGTTCCTCTGCTAAGCAACGACAATCACAGTATGTATAAAAAGTATTTCCATCCTGAAGTGTTCTTAGACAAAACACAGAAACTCTTGGGATTCAATGGAGTGAAATAGAAAATACATTTTCTCAAGTGGCCTGCCCTTCTCTCATGCCTTCTGAGCATTGAAAATGGACTTTAAAAAAAAAATCAAGGGCTTTTTTGTAGTTGTGTGAGAGGTGGAGGCAGATATGGAAGAGACAAGGCCAGACTGTGGGTAGTGGGAATACTTTGTTAAGTAAACCGTGACAGATGACATCTGTGCTTCTTACATTACCTGGGGATAAGTCAGTCTGGCAGGGGTTCCGTTTTGGGCCAGGAACCCAGCCAGTTTTCTGCTGAAATGGGATTTCAAGAGGAGCCTGATTACTCAGAATTATACTATCTCTCATCCCCAGACTGAGGAAGTTGATGGAGAAGAGGAAGAAAGTAAGAATGGTTTCTTAGAACTGCATTCAACTCATTGTGTGGGAACCAGCTCAACATGAGGGAATGCAGAGAGAATCTAACCTGACGCCGCCATTTTATCACGGCTCAATCACTCTATCAGGACATCGGGAGAATAAATTAATCTGAATGGATCCACTGTGTGTTCTTTTATGATATCTTGATTAAAGAAGGTGAGATGTATTATCTACATAAAGGGCCACCTATTTGTTTTTTCAATTTTCCACAATTCCCCTCATAGCAAACAAAGGCATGTGAGGAAACACTGAAAGTTTCAAAACTGAAACTTTCAGTATCACAGGAACATGATATCTTAACACAGGTCTGCTTTTCTTTCTCTCTTTTTTCTTTCTCTTCTCTCTTTTTTCCTCTTTCTTCTTTTATTGTCCCTCTTTATCCTCCTTTCTTCTTTTTTCTTGATACAAATAGTAACTTTGCCAGAGCAGAAATACCCACTATTTTTAACTGAATGCAGGCACTTGGCAAGCATCTGTATTTTATAACATATCCCCATTCTAAAATACAAATGAGAATACATGAATTTCAATTTCCAACAGCTACATATGCTTCACATGCAGTGAAGCAACTACCACAGAAACTATTTATTTTTTATATTTGACATACGAAGCTCTGATTTAAATCATTAGTGAGGCTCAGATTATGTTTCTCTCTTCCACTGTCCCTCCAATAATACACTTTGGTGAAAAACTATCATTTAAACAGAATGAAAATATTTCAATGAAATTTCCCCAACACAGACTATAAGACACTTCTGTGGCCAAATAGTTTGGAAAATTCCAGGTCAAACAAGATCTCATTATGGAGCTCACTAGTGCCTTTGATATACCATGGTGCACGGCCAAACTCTGCACAAGGAACACAGTAAGCTATATTTCTCAGACTAACCTAACCATGGAATTCTTTTCCCTGTGGGACATCTGGGGGTGTTAGTATTTGATTAAACATTCTTGGAGAAACACTGGCTTAAAGAGTTTCAGAACATAGCATTCTAGCTGGCAATGGTACAAAAACAGCCACTTTGCACATTTCCTACATTCAATTACAACCCCCTAACTAAACAGATAGTTATGTTCCCAAACTCTGGTAAACTGTAAAGGGGGTTTAAAGCTCTTGTGAGGCCCCCTGCCTTGCTTCCAGTTGAGAGACCAGAACTTGGAGTAGGGAGAACAGCCATGGAGTGATGGTCTTCCCATTTTAAAGGGCGTTTCTATCTCATTCTACCTCTTCTAAACTGGAGCATTGGAAAAACTTCTCCAAAGTCCCTCCCACAGCTGTTTCACCACCTTCTCCCTCCCGTCGTTTTCCTCTACTTTTCAAGGATGGTGGATGGCTACATATAGGACAAGCTGGTGGAGAAGGGGGACCGTTCTAGCCACCCCTCCCAGGTTCACGTAAATAGTGGCAAGGAGCAACAAGCATCTCCTCCCCCTGCAGAGTGCCCCCATTTTCAGAGTACATGGTCATTCTAGATAAATAGAACAAGGAAGAAAATATTTTATACCTCAATTATACTGATAATCTAGTCCACACTGATAATCTAGTCAACAAAAAACGACACTAATAGACATAGATTAATAAAAGATGGTCCTCGTCTTTGAGAACAAGGACAGCCCATAGGAAATAATAGGTATTTACACCCAGTAGAGTAAATACTTCATTAAAATGTATAAAAATTCTTGGGGCATCAAAAACTACTTTGTCAATTTTGCCTGGAATGGGAGAGCCCAAGAAAAGGTTTACATCGGAGGCCAGACAACCCAAATTTTAAAAGATGAAAAGGTGCTTAAAAGTATATTCAAAAGACGAGTAGGTGTAAGTATGGTGAGGAAAGCAAATGAGGAAAAACACAGGGCATACAAGGTCCTTAGGACTTCGGGATCAGCAGGCATGTTTACAGTGGAGGCTCAGAATGCCAGGGCGAGTCTGGAGGGCACTAAAGCTGGGAAAGACAAAACAGGCCACAACCTGGAGGCGTGAGTGGAGCATAAATGAGTCGGGGATCTACCCTTTGATGTCAGAGGGAACCCCTATATGATTTTCATCAAAGTGGAGGTGCATTTAGGCTGATCGCTCTGGTATGAATAAGGTTTGTGGAGAATAATGTCAAAAACACATGGGTCGACAGTGTCAAACATCAGAAAGCAGCCTCATAATCTGAGGACTAAAACAATGTATTTAATTCAGTAATTCATTCATCAGGAGGTTAAAGGTGACGTTGGCCAGAATTCTGACAATAATGCATTAAAGACAATGAATAGAAGTGATAACTGAAGAGAAAAGGATTAAATCAAGTGTAGTTGCCCCAGAGAAATACACTTATAAGAGGAAGATTAAAGGAGCATCTTATGCCAAAATAACTCTAATCAAAAAAGTATAATTGAGTGAGAAGAACATTGTTCACATCAATATATAAAAATACACTATTATCTACTAGTAATACTTTATTCAATTCGCTTATAAAATAAGTAAGAAATACTATAACATGCAAGGCATATAACTGATCCTTAATAACAGTCCTGTGATTTTATTTACTTATTTTTTATTGTATTTTTTCTACTGCATTTTCCCCACTATACTCTCCTCCCCCCACAATTACATTGTTTTAGATGATATTAAAATGCCCTTGTCCATTTAATTCCTGAGTGGACTGAATGAAAGATAAATTAAATTGTTACTTGCTAAGATACCTTGACAGGCTAAGTTTAAGGTTGCTGCCCTTAGCAGAAATAAAAATTCTCAACCTGTCAGGAAAAAAATAGTTACATTTCTGCTCCTCTAAATCTGCAGTGTAAGTCAGAGTGTCACAGGGAGGAAAGCAGAATATGGGGGAATCTCTCTGTCTGTATCATGTAGTGCCAATCATCCACTGTCCCGGGTCTTTTCCTCGGACCCTGGAGAGGGAAACCCTCAGCCAGGGGCCAGTGGTCCTCGCCTGTCTACTCCATGTGATAGGCAATTACGGTTGTTGCTCGTTTCTAAGGACTCTCCCCAGGTATGTGAGACCTACTTCACCCTAACATCTCTGACATTAGACTGAATGGTGTTACAAATTAGCATTTTTTACAGTTGCACTAAAATAGGCATGCTGGGAGGTATACACACGCACGAAATCAAACACACTACTTACAACCAAGAACTACTTAACAGTCGAGAGAGGTAGCCAGAGAGTTCCAATTCATCCTGTCTGCTGTTACACCCAGAATCTGTGATTCCAAGGGTATAATGAATATAGATCCTAATCTGCCAAAGGCTGACTCAAGGACTCTTCTGAGGAGAGGAATGCAGAGTTAGACAAAACTGGGTTGGAATCTAAGCTCCTCTCCTTACCTCGGCAGGTGATTCAACTTCCAAGTTTCTGTTTTCTCAACAAGAAACCTGCCTTACAGACGGTGAGAGCACTGGAAAAGTAATGCTAGACAGATTAGACCTGGCCCATAGCAGGCAGTCCAGGGCAGTTCTAATCTCTGTGGTAGGTTGCTTTCCCTTCTGCACAATCCTCAACATCTCATGCCTAAGGCGTCTTATCTGTGAATGAAGAGCCATAAACCAATGACAACAGACTTAAGTGTTTTCAAAGCCAACTTTCAGGAAGTTGATATATTATCCTAAAATTTTAGATCCTACTCAGCAGAATTAAGTGACACTTTATTTGCAAAGACTGGCTCAGTTTTGAATCTCACAATGAATTATAGAACTACAAAAATTTTATAGGATTTTATAACAAATTTCAATGAAATTGAAATAAGTAAAGGCTAGACTGATAAGAGACTTACAGATTTAGTTTTGAAATTCAAGATAAAGACTAAGTAGTAGGAAGAAGGCTGGCCCCTTTTACTTACTGCATCGTCCAGTAAATTTCCTGTACTCTTTTTTCCAGACGACTTCGATGAAGGGGAAGGTGAAGGAGAAGGGGCAGAAAGCGTTTCTTCTTGTTCAATCTCTTTTTCCAATTTTATCAAACCAGGAGGCTCCACGCCATACCTTTTAAAAGATACCAGATCACGCAGGCATAACTTAAAATGATCCACTTACTATATGTTACGTTTGATTATACTATAGGAGCAAAGCGGTGATTTTTTAAAATAACATTAACTTTTCCTGGCATGAAACAGAAAGTCCTTAAATGGCATTCTTTTAAGCAGAGGAAAAACATACCTGCTCTGTGTATATGTACATATATATATAAAACATACAATATACTAAGATTAAATAAAATACTACAGGTAATATATTAATGAATCAATAATATATAACCATATAAAGTTTAGTCTTCAACTTTCATATTCACTAGCAAATGATATTAGTGCTATAATCGAATTGCTATTTTGGATACGATCTTGTTAAAGATGGAAATAAAATCAGTCAGAGCCAAGTTTGTAAACAGCAATCCCCCAAAATAACCATTCTTAAATGATTTAACAGAGAAGTTCACTGTTAAATGCAGATCTCCTATGGGCTCTGGAACAATGGACCATGGATTACACAGGTTATTCTCTTAAGAACAATATGATGAAGGCATGTCCAGTATTACTAGGAAAGAATGTGAACAGAGAAGAAAGAGAAACAATTTAAAGTGATATGTTTAAAATTTTTTGTTGTAAATTATAAATGCCAAGTATTTATACAAAAAAAGAGAGCTAGTTGTTATCAGTGTTCTTACTGTTCTTACCTCCCATAATCATATTTTTGTTCAGCTAAACTTAAAACCAATTTGGTTTTTTTAGATGTACATCAATTATACCCAGGTGGAGGAGGCCAAAGATAGCTCCAGAATTTAAGCGCCAAGAAAGACCTTTGGGACTGTCTAGTTACACACTCATTTGTACAGGCAAGAATACAGACCCAGAGAACACACAGAACTACACAGAAGCTGGACAAAGACGTAGAACGATGTTCTCTGACTTCGCGACTGAGACCAGTTTTCTCTGATATTTTAATCAGAGGGGAAAGTCACAGGTTATGGATAATCTACAAAGTAAATAATCTATACATAGAGAATATAAATATGTTCATAATAGGTCTAGTATCTTAGATGAATAATATATTAAAACAATATTAAATGTAAAAGCTTAGATTACTATCTTGTTCTAAAGGCTAGTTATTTTAACTCTTCAGCAGATATTTCTAGGGGAAAGCAATTTCCTCTCTCTTGAGGTTTTGTTCTTGCAGAGATGCTCAATTAGCTTAATTCCTGGCCTTCTCCTTCATGACTCATCCCTCTCCAGTAAATTAAAGGATTTATCGAATGGTAAGTCTAAGAAGAAAACGAGCATGCTTGACTCAGTTTACCCTTCTTCTTCTAGGGAAGAACAGGGAGTTCTCTGTAGGAACCTCCACCCTGATTAGTCTTTGCAATTAGGTGGTTAATTGGCCTAATTCTGCAGTTCCATTAAAGACAATAAGCACGTCTATCAACTTGGTCCTTATTAATAACAAAGATGGCATTTGATGTTCCATCCGCCACTCATTAATTTTCTAGCTTTCTTCAGAGTTGAGATGGTAAGGATAGGTGTTCCGTGCAGGTGCCCTTTGAGTGCTGGAAAACGGATGCAGTACAGAAGAGTTGAAGCTGGAACACCCCTGCTGAACAACTGCTGTTTTGAGAACTGCCTCTACTGAATGTGGTCATTTTTAGTCACAAAAATCACTGACTAAAAGACCAGACCCCATTTAGCATGTTGTGTTTCAACC
>PVKM010017646.1:0-25727 GCA_004027735.1 Carollia perspicillata
TTGCAGGGGTGCCAGGGCCAAGGGTACATGGGGGGGCAGATAGGAGTGAGAGGTGTCCCAAAGGGGGACCTAACCGAGGAGCCTGCTGCAAAGCAGCCCTAACAACCCTCGAGTCTTGGTTTTCCAAACAGGTTGGACGCAAAGGGCTCTTTTCCGGTCCCAGCCTCTCTCGCCTCCTAATTCCTTGACCCGCTCCAACACCCGGGCTAAGAGCTGTGTCAGTGCTTTCGGAAACTTGCCTTCCCTCCTTGCCCACCCCTGCCCCCCGCTGGCAGTGGTGGGTGCTGCTGCTGATTCCTGCCCCCTCCGGATGTCCCCTACATCCACCCCCCCTGCCCCCCCACCCCCCGCCCAACCTCTGGCAGCTGTTGCCTTGTAGAGTTCCATCTCTCATGGGGCTTAAGTTTCTTCACTCGGCTCCCCTCAATGTTCTCCTTTGCCCCTGCCCTGTGACCATCCTGGGATTAAGCAGGTTGCTGACAGGGAGAAGAGACCACCTGGGGGTGAGGCTTGGCTAAGAGGTAGGCCTCGCACAGCCCACTTCTGAGGAGTGTGGCAGCTCTGGTCCGAGACCTGGGCCTCCAGCCCTGCTGGTGCTGAGCAACGACTAAGGGGGAAGTGAGCCCAATGCGCGTGCTGACAGAGACCAGAGGGTCCCCTCCTCTCAGGGGTGGGGCTGCCCTCCACACACTCTCTTCTCATTCAAGGGGCTTCGAGTGCCCGTTTGAATCCAATTTCCCTAGAGTGCTGCGAGAACAAAGTGT
This sequence comes from Carollia perspicillata, assembly GCA_004027735.1. Lineage (NCBI taxonomy): Eukaryota > Metazoa > Chordata > Mammalia > Chiroptera > Phyllostomidae > Carollia > Carollia perspicillata. Next base: position 765 of record PVKM010017646.1, read on the forward strand.
GATTTCTCTGGCCCCGGATCCTCCTATGGGCCTCATGGAGGAAACCCAATGTATCCTGGCAAGAAAGGGGGTTTCCTACCAGGGAGCTGCCCACTCTTCCCTCTCAGCCGCTGTCGAAAGGACTTCCAGAAAGAACCATCAGAGGAACCAGAGAACTTGGAATTTCTGAAGATGATAAAGTCAGAGATGGATTTGAAAGCATGGTCACTTTCTGAAAGCGCTTTCAGGCTATCCTGCTGCTGCGTCACTGCAGTCCCTGGAACCTGGTGGGTTCTCAACAAATGTGCCCCACCTTGCTTTGAATTGTACCTTGTGAATAGACACCTTAGGGCAGGAGATGTGGAGATCGGGGGGGTTCCATTCTTGCTTCCACCATTTGAGGACTATTAGTCTGGTAGTGATCAACCTTTAGTGTGGCGGGGACAAAGGTTATACACCCTCTCACCCCCAGAAAAAGGCTGGGGCATAAGGTTGCAGCTTATATTCACTTCGGTGAAGCTGTAGTCCCTGCCTCAACAAGCTCCATTAGTCTGTCTGTCTGCCCATTTGTCCCACTCTGCATCCGTTCATTTCTTCATCCTACCAACAGTGAAGGCCCTTTGGTGCCAAGCAGTGTAAAAACATTGAGGAGTAGTGATGAATCAGATAGGTCCTCGCCTTAAAGAAGCTTTGAAGACAAATGTGCAAACACATTGCATTGTGATGTTATAATGCCGGTTCATTCAAGGGCCTGTGGAAGGGCCCAGGGAGGGGGGCTACCAACCCGACGCGGGAGGGCAGGGTGACTTCAGCGCTTCCTGGGGACCGAACAGGCATGTGTTCACCGGGGAGGGTGCCTTCCCAGGAGAGGAAGCAGCCTGTGCTGAGGCGTGCAGGCACAGGCCCAGGGCTGGGAGGACTGTGGGAAATTAGGTCTAGTGTGAAAGAGAAGGCGGGAGATCGTGCTGAAAAGGTTGGGAAGAGCCAGACCGCAGAGCAGGGGGACCAGAGATTTGCGCTTGAGAAGAATCTCCCTAGTGACGATGGAGGACAGTCTGGCGTGGTGAGGAGTCAAAGGTCAACTGCTCCAACAGGACAACAGCTGGGAGACCTTCCCTCAGGAACAAGTTACAGCTACAAATGTCCACTGCTTTGCTTGACCGCTCCCCCTCTCCCAGCCCCACCATGCTACCCATGGTCCAGCTTTCTCAAGATAACTCCAAGAGAGCTCTCGCTGACCAGGGGGTCCGCTGGGAGAGGGGAGAGTCGCTCTGGAGAAGAGCAGTCTTTGCAGCAGGATTTGCAAATATTTAATTACCTCTTGCCCTCCCCACCCCCAACCAGGCCCTCACAGCGCTATGTTGCAGGATGCCTCTGAGGAGGTGGAGGGGAAAAAAACGAACTATGGAAGAGGGAAGGAGAGAAAATGAGCCATCGGTAAATGCCTCTGGTGTCCAACCTGTGGCCCGCAGGCCACACGCAGCCCAGGATGGCTGTGAATGTGACCCAACACAGAATCGTGAATTTACTTAAAACAGTATGAGATCTTTTTTTGTGCGTGTGGTGACGTGTCTCCATGTATTGAATGTGTGGCCCAAGACAACAATTCTTCTTCCAGTGTGGCCCAGAGATGCCAAAAGGCTGGACCCTCCTGCTAGATGTTTTCTCACCATGAAGTGGGTATGATTATCCCCGTTTAGGCAGAAAGAAGCTTGAGGCTTGGAGTTAAGGTCACACAAGATTATAACCCAGCTCTGTCTACCTCTGTCCTCAGGAGTCACGAAACTCCAAGTGAACCACGTAGTCAGCCCTCCACAGCTGTTGATGATGACGGTGACGATGACGACGACAGTTCACATTTATTGAATGAATACAGCGGGCCATTGATCATTCTGAGCACTTCTGAGTACGGACTCCCTCATCCTCAGAACCCTATGAGGCAGCCACTGCCATTGTCTCCATTGCGGGGATGAGAAAACGGAGGCAGTTAGAGGTTAAGCAACGTGCCTCAGATTATACAGCTAAAATCAGAAGAAATGAAGTGCTGTATAAGGTAGGTTAAAAAATAACAATTGAGAACAATTTCCATTTGACTTCGACAATGTCATGCCTTTCCTCAATGCATGACTGAGAAAATTTGCTCTCCTAACTGCACATTCCTAAAGCACAACAGGAGTGCCTGCAATACTAGTGGGGGCTTCCAGGGTTCCGTCCCAGGCCCTCCTCTCCCTCCCCCCAGGGGGCCCCAGGCAATCCCCTCGCTTCGTTTTCCCTGCAGAGAGGTTGTGGATTACACACGTGCAGCCCAGACGGGTCTCGAGTTCTAGACTCATATGCCCAACAGGTAGGGCCTAGACATTTCTGCCTGCAGAAATGTGGGGACACCTCTCAAATTCAGCATGCTCAAAACCGAACTGATCCTTCTGTCCCCCAACACTGCTCCTCCAGTGTTCCCTATTTCAGGGGCTGGCACGACTACCTACCTGCCCCTCAAGTCAGATACTGTCCCCCAGTCTCCTCTCTTTTTCACCCCCTACCTCCACCACCAATGTGCAGCCAGTCATCAGATTCTGACAGTTCTCTCCCCTCGACGTTTCTCTTCTTTGTCCTCTTTCCTCCATCCCCACTATGGCTGCTCTAACACAGGTAGTGAGTGACCTGTTGGTGGTGACCAATAGCTCATTGCTATTCCAATAAGCTTTCCCACCTCCCCCCACTCAGTTCTTTATACTGAAGACAAAGAGGTCTAAAATGCTAACTTGAGCACATCACTCTTCCACTTTAAACTCTTAAAAGGCTCCTTATAGCTGTTAGAATAAAAAGTCTGTGCTTTTAAACATAGCTTAAAAGGCTCTGCCTGCTTGGGGCTCCTGCGTTCATGCCCTGCCCCGAGGCTTACCGGTCAGTCCCAAACCTCTTCCTTGCAGCCCGTGCTCCAGAAACAACCTTCACGCCCGCACTTTTGGCACTTGCTGCTCTGTCAGGATAGGTTGGAGGCCTCTCCTCAGGCCCGCTCAGCACTCTGCATTTCTCCAATCACAGACTGATCTCGTAGTAGTTCGGCTGTCTGTTTATGGCTCTCTCTCCTGCAGGTGATGACTGACCTCCACTGCCCCTTCGGTGCCTGCTACTCAGTTTTCTTTTACTAAGTATCGAAGGTCTACAACACACTACTGATAGCTAACTTTAAAAACGACACAATGCACGCCAAACTCTGCATCACGGTGGCTTTGGGAGAGGAATCACAGGACATGGTGAAGCGGGATTTGGGGGTTTTGCATTGGATACGTCAATCGTGGGATAATATGTTGAGATACTGAGTCTTGTTTTTTGCTCTTGTGGGAGAATAAAAAAGAATGAGAGCTATTTAGAGTTCTGTGTCTTTTTCCTCTTCCCATTCTAAGATAGCCTCACCTATTTCCTTGCCTCAGGTGCATCTGCCAAAAGCAAAAACCTATCTTCCCGGCTTTTGCAAAGAATGATCTCACTGAGGAAGTGTGGGTGTCCTGAAGGCAGAAAGAAGTGTGAGTGGTGGGGGTGGGGTGGCAAGGGGGTTAGAGTCCCTGGAGTCCTGATGGGTGGGGGGAGGCTCCTGAGGATGGGTGCCAAGAGAAAGGAACAACTGGGCTTGCAGGATTAGGGGAGGGTGGGACTGGGGAGGAAACTTGGCGGATTTAGGATTCCTTATCTTTACCTGCATCTTCCTGAAAGGCTAGGAAGATGAAAAACCCCTGTCCCAGAGGCTGCCTTGAGGGGCAAATTAAGAGGACTGGCTCTCAGGGTCCAGGCCATTCTGGTTGAGAACTCAGCTTTGCACACACACGCTTTGTACACCTTCATAAAGATGTGCGTACTGTCCTTTCACGGTGTGTGCTGTACTTCATATTCTAGAGTCTTCTGTATATCTCTGTTGTCCTCCTTAAGCTTATTTGGTCTGATTTTCTCCCCTTCCTTCCAAAAACAGACCTACGTTTCAATATTCTGACCCGTCATGAACCTGTGTGGCTTTGGGCAGGTTACTCTGCCTTTTTGAGGCTCACAGTCCTCATTTCGGAATGGGACAAAGAAATGCCTCCTGATTTTCATGAAGACTAGAGCTACTGGGTCTATACGTGCCTAGCATGGAGTCCCAGACAACCAGCACTCTTTGAACACAGTTGTTTTTATTATTGCATTCATAATAATAAAATCCCTCCTTATTCCTGGAAGGGACAAAACTCTTTCTGACTGCTTCTCTCTTGGCAGTCTCAAAAGTGCCTCTGAATGCCAGCGTTCCACAAGGCGCAGGCTGGGATAGCTCATTATCCACGGTCACTTCCCTCCTGTGCTCAGCCCTCCAAACCCCACTGAACAAGCTCTTCCAGTCCCCAGCCCGCCTCCTTCCCACGAAGGCAGCCATGTGATCTCATTACCTCCTCACAAAGGGCATTCCAGGGCTCAACTGAGCCCCGAACTTAATGCTGGTCTTCCTTTATCTGTGGCATCTCCTCCTCTTGGGGTGTGTGCTTTTGCAAGCAATTCTTTACTGTCTCCTGTTTCCCAGCCACCCTCCTCCCCCCGCTTCTGCTGCAATAATCTTACTTCTCTGATTCCACATACAGACCTTCACCCAGGCCTTGGACAGGTAACTTTACTGCCTGCTACAATTTTGCCTTTGTAATCATGAACATTGGCCAGACATCAAAGGCACCCTTCTCCCCATTTCCTCTTTTCAGATTTTATAATCATGCTCTCCTGTGCAACCTCCATTACCTGAACTTAGAACTACCTGACTTTTATCGCAGGCAGCAGGACACGCCAGCATCATAAAGTCAGGCTCCTGCAGCTAGGGGGGTGGGACCAACCCGGCTGGCCTGGAGCTGCTGCTTCCGGCTCCCAGCAGCAGAGTAGCCTCTGAGGCCCAGTTTGTCTTTCTTTAGAGTTCAATGCTAACCTACAGGTTTACTCTAATGGTGATTGCTTAGACTTGGATTTGGAAACCTCTGGATCTCATTCCCGTCCTTACCTTAGCCTATGGCTTCCTCTCGGGGATAGCTGAGTCCCCTAGTGAATCAAGTTGGGAGGCTAGGGAACTGTCAAGAGGAGTTTCCCTTCGTCTATTTTGCTAAAACGTTTTTACAAGGAAAATGGATTCCTGTTTAATTGTGTGACTTGTTAAGGTACAAAGAAAATAACGCTGGTGGGATGAGACAAGGATGACCTTGGGCCTGGGAAGGGACTGGCAGAGAGAGGATGGATGACGGAGGCCTCCAGGGTTTCTTACCGATCCAGGAAACCTTCCTGGGGAGCGGGCGCTGGTGAGCAAGAGGGCTGACAAAAGAACTGGGACGTGCCACTGTCTAATAGGAAGCAGGGTGACAAAATACGAGGGGACAAACTGAGCTCAACAAAGGTCCAGTCTGGGGCTTTGCATATTGTAGGCCCTTAGTATTTGGTAGCAGAATAAGTAAAACTCAGTTTGAATCCAGTTGCCATACCATTTATACAAGAGATACAAATAAGCCCCGGCCAGTGTGGTTCAGTTGGTAGGGCACTGTGCCACGGACCAAAAGGTCACGGGTTTTATTCCTGGTCGGGGCACAGACCCAGGTCCCGGGTTCTACCCCCAGTCAGGGGGGGTATGAGAAGGCAACCCAGTCGGTGTTTCTCTCTCTCCCCCTCCCCCCCCTCCCTTTCTCCCTCTCTAAAAGCAATGAAGAAAAGGTCCTTGAGTGAGGATAAAAAAAGAGAGAGAGAGATGAATCGCTAAGAGCTGAGCCTGATTCATACCTGTGAGGGACATTCAAAACTTGCATTTTAAAGATGAGGAATGTCAGACACGTTGCAGACTGCCCACGGTTGCACAATTAGTTCAAGGAGGTCGAGGTTTCCTGTATTCGACCCCAGTCCCCTGTCTGTCCCACATGTCCCCTCCAAGGAATGCACAGGGGGAAGTATTCTGTGTGGTACGACAAACACCAGCCAAGTATCATAACGCATGAATCAATGGCTTCAGGCCCTCCACTGCTAGTTTTTTCAAACTGGAATAATTCTTAGCAACGAGACTGGAGCAAGGCCTGTCTGTTCCTTTTCCCTCTGGGCCTAGGCTCTTTCTGCCCAGCAACCTCGGCTCCCTTCCTCTCTCCCCTAGGACTTATCTCATGTCTTTTCCTAGCCACAACAAAGGCAGCCAGACCTAGACGCTGCTCAGAGAGGCCTTCCCAGTGAATAGTCCCTGTTTGTTTAGGATGAGAAAGGTGTGTCCTGAAATTAGAGGTCACAGAAGCTCAGACCCAAATAATGGCTATTCAGCCAGACTACCATTTCCCTCACTGTCTTACCCCGCACTGAAGCCTCACTCTTCCATTTAAAAATCCACCTGTCCTTGTCTCAGGTTGTGTCCAAGCTCCACAATGTCACTGGACCACCTGACCCTCCAATGGCCCCTATGTTAGGGATTTTCCGACCCCACACTCTGTCTGGCATCTTTGTGTGGTTCACAGGATCATGAGCAGAGTCACACGCAGTAAAAAGAAAGGGAGGAGAAAGAAGAGCTAGTAAATTGTATTAGAGAAGAAAACTTAGTTGGCAATAACCAGACTGAGAGAGAAAAGGAGAAAAATCTCAGCCATGCAAGAGGCAGAGCTTTTAGCCGTTATATTCCCATAGAGAACCAGGTCTTGTCCTGGCTCAGCCCAGAACGACCTCCAGTTACAGGGGCACCAGGAAGCTACTCATGAAGTTAGGAGCAAAGGAGAAGGCGCCCATCAAATGCCATCTTAGTTACATCAGCGCTCTTTGGAAGAAAGGCTATCATACAGGGTATCAAGGTGCTGATGTCCACGAAGGTCAAGACCTTAGAAGACACCCCAGTCATGTGGTTTGGACTCCCTTCCTTAACCAGGTGAGGAACTCAGGGCTCCAACCACCAAGATCCTCCTAGGAGGTCCTGAAATGTCATCTGAGTTCTGCTACTCAGTTAGTGACCACTCTCCCAGGGAGAACTTGCCACCTTCACACTGGCCTTCATCCTATAGAAAACACCACTTAGGCGGCCTCGTTTCACTGTCTCTGCAGCTTCGGCCGGTGTGGCTCAGTTGTTTGGAAGACCACAAGTTCGTGGTTCCATTCCTGGTCGGGCACATAGCCAGGTTGCGGGTTTAGTCCCCAGTCAAGGCACATGCAAGAGACAACCAACTGATGTCTCTCTCTCAGGGCAATGTTTCCCTCTCCTCCTCTCCCTTCCTTCTCTGCTCTAAGCATGCCCTCAGGTGGGAATAAAAAAAGCAGCAGACACAGGTGACAGTATTGCTGGGGGTAATACCTACTCCTCACGTTCCCAGGGGCCTTCCTCGCCGTGCCCACGATGGCTTTGAAACAGCCTGACACGGTGTGCTTTATGATTTTGCTATTCTTGTTCCAGCCAAACTCATGCCAGAGATGGTACGAAGTTAGAAACCTTTGGGAAGCAGGCAGTGTTTGTTTTTAGCTAATTATTTAGGTTAAGATTATAATGCTGAAAAGCCAAAGATGAAACCCAGACAGTCCTTGTAAAAAAAGACAAAAGAAATGAAACTTGAGGAGATCAGATTATCTCTTTAAATACGCCATAGGCATAGCCGGACTCCTAGCAGAGTGACTCCAGCCGTGCTAAGTTTGGTGATAGCAATGCAAGGGTGTGAAATGTCTACATTTATCTGGTTATTTCACACACATTCCATGTCTTTCAGGCCTAGCGTCCCGCTCAGGGGTTGTAGGGATTTCCAGTTGCCCCCCAAACTCTGCTCCGCACTGACCGCGGTCTTCCATGCCTGGCTTCTAAGCCTTCTGAGGGCAGATACTGTATCCAAACGGGCCAGCTGAACGGAATCTACACTCAGGTTTTCACTGTCACATTGTGAGTGGGGGTGGGGTGAAGCTAAGGGTTAGCTAGCTGGGCTGGTCCCAGTCCCCGGCTCCCGGGCGGTAACACACAACATTGCATTTACATTGCAAAGTGGGGGAAAATATGGAACATGGGCCTGTGCTTCAATAAAGAAACAAGAGAAGGGATGAAGGGGTAGTTGCACTTAGAATTACATCAGGAGGAGAAGGGCAGAATTATTCAAGCCACCAGCCAGCTCAGATGCCCAGAGTTTCTCCTCAGAAGCCATTGGGGGTTGAGATCAGGCCAAGGAGGCTTCTGTTCAGAAGAGGCAACCGTCAGAGAGGCTTGTGTTGGAGAAAAGCCCAAGGGCTCAGCCTCACTGCTGACAGCCCTCCGACCACAGCTCCCAATCCCTGTCCATGGGGTGGCCCTGGGGAAGAGGCCTGCTTTGGGGGGACTGTTTAATGATTTGCCAGCAAAGAACAAGGCAAACAGACTTTCTGGCAGCTGCCTGGATGCAACAGGAGAGTAGGTTTTTATTCCCACCCACGGCGTAGCCTTCCAGGCAGGGGATAAAAGAAAACGGGAGAGGTGGTGCTGGGAGAGCCTGGGAGGGGCTGCCGTTCTGGACTCGGCATTTCGCTGGGGCTCTATGGACGCTGCCTGGGTATCTTGGCATTGCTGCCGTTTGGTATTTCCATCCTCTGCATATTTAGGAATTCCTAATAGCTGCATCTCTTGAGCTCCTAGGAACTAAAGAGCGAGCTATGTAAGCGGCCTCGTATGGCAGAGGTTGAGGCATTAAAGAGAATGAAACACAAACCCCAAAAGCCACTGTCTCTTCTCTAAAGAAGTCTTTTACAGAAAATGTGTGAGATGGGAAAGGAGTTGGTTGTCTGCTAAATTCCTTTGACTTTGTCCTCTCGTGGACCTTCCTTATCTCCTCGACGCTACAGAGAGAAAAAAAAGGCACTTGCCTTTCCCCTGTGAGCCGGAGATTCCAAGATCTAAGTCCTACAACTCCTCTCTTCTCCTGCGCCCTTGACCTCCCAGCCCAGCCCAGCCCAGGCCCTTCTCTACTCCTCTGAGCAGCCTTCAGCCCGCCCTCCCCCCTCCCCCTCCCCCAGTGCTAAGCCACACATTTACCTCCTATGGTTAGTTGTATCAGTCAGTGTTCCGTTGTGGCCCACGCTCTTACCCATTTCCTCCAGCAGAATGCCCGGTTCTCAGACGTCTAACACAACTAGAGTCCTTTCCTCCCTCCTGTACAGTAGATCCCGAGCTCTTTCAAGTCCGAGACTGGATCTTACCCATCGCTTAGCATAATGCCAGGCACGCCGTGGACGCAGAGGGAAACAATGCACGTTCACTTATCTGCTTCAATAAACAGACGTGAGATCAAGTAAATGTGGCGGCTGCACTGTCGTCTGATCAGGATAGGGTTATATTCGGATTTCTGCTTTCTCTCCAGAGATCTTCTCCACAGTCCGTCTACATTTCTGACCTCTTAGGGAAAGGAGAGCTCTCTCCCTTCCTTCTTACAGGAAGCCTGAATCTCCCCTATAACCGGAACAAAGTACTTCCCACTTCTTTTAGGAAACCCTCCCTGTTTAATAACCCATGTCTAGTTACTGTTTTGTCCTCCCCTCGTATCAATGTGCTGAGTAGAGCACAATCCCTAATGGGGAAGAAAGCATCTCCCCCCACACAAAAAATGCGAATGGCTCCTGCTCTCTGGAGACTGGAATCTGACTGTAGACCTAGGGACATGCACTCACAGGCTCTACGCAGGGTCTTCAGGCCATCTGTCAGGTGACACAGGGAAGGCAAATTCACAGAGCACAGCACCGACATGATGGGAGAGTGCGGAATGAGTGGTAAACCTACTCACACTTGCCATACTGCTTTTGAAGTACTCTCTAGTCATTTTGGGCCTTTTAGTCTATCTCCCAGAGCTGATGGGGAGCTCCTTCAGGGCAGGAGCCACTTAGAGACTATTAACAACAGTTTCTATTACTGTTTTAGCCCTATAAAACTGACTGGAGCTCTTGCCCACCTCTGGCTCTAGGCCACAGTGTTGGCTGAATGTTCTAGGTCAGTGGTCCCCAAACTTTTTGGCACCTGGGGCTGGTTTTGTAGAAGACAATTTATCCAAGGACTGGGGTGGGGGTAGGGGTATGCTTTTGGGATGATTCAAGTGCATTACATTTAAGATCACCTCCTGCTGTGTGGCTGGTTGGGGACCCCCGTCCTCGGTGAGTGAACTTCACTCCCTACCAAGATTTTATAAAGATTTGACCCATGATCTGCATGGGAAAGGTCTAGAAAAACTCAAGACTTGTTTTACTCCCAATAGTATTCCATGTTTTTTTTTTTATCTAGGTGGGTCTTTTTTCTTACCTTTAACAGAACGAGAGAGAAATTCTCTCTCTTTCCTCCATCCTTTATACCCTGAAAAGCTGATGCGTCTGAAGTCCACATTTTAAAGACTTCAGCCAAGGAGCCATTGGAGATCGTCGCCTGCCCGCTGTTTTGGCCTCCCCGCAGCCTGAGACTCTCCGGCCTAGTCTGGCCCGAGGCTGTGCAGAGGCCACCACACGCCCATGGCGGCTGTGTGCTCAGTTATTCCAGACATCCCCTGGCTTGCTCTCTGTGAACTGCAAGTTCTTTGTTGCTTCCTAATTGCTCCAGCTTCTTTATTTTTCTTGCTAAGTGCAGGTGGTAAGAGATTCGAAGAGATAATCAAAGTGCTGTTACATGGCAGGGGCATCTTCTCAGTTATCAAGTTGGCTCTGCTGAAAGGAGGCCCTGCTGGCATTTGTCAGGAGCTCCAGGGAGGTGCCCTCACCAGACTCAGTGGGGAAGGCAAGCACTTCGAGAGCCAGGGAGGGGAGCCAGATTCCTGGGTTGAGAGTTCACCGGGCAGTAAAGATCAATAGCAGCACTTTTGATTTGTACCCTGTTATCAAGGTACAAAGCCACACTACCCTTTGTCCTTTTAATTTTTACGCTGCTGATGGAGCCCTTTACCCTAAATTAAGACTATTACTCAGCTTTGACATTGTATTTTATATTAGCAAAGTGCTTTATAGTCCGTCATTAGCTATCTTATTTTCCCTTTATTAGTAGCACCTGTTTCACAAATTAGGCGGCAGAGACGAAGCAATGCATACTGGGCTTGCAACCAGGAATCTTGAATCCTGCGCATGGAGTTCAAGTACTGACTGCAATGAGAGGAGACTTGACGGACCACCGTAAGAGTCACAGGGTAAAGGAACAGAAGCGCCAAAACGATAAGAGCCTTCTTGGGAACTAAATCTCTAATGAGTTAGATAGAGCAAGACTTGAAAATTTCACTGTATTTTGCTAGCAGTAACACTAAGAACCTTCGTTAATTTAAATTAAAAATGGGATCACCAAACACATCTTCAGGCTGTGGATTGCCGCATTTCCTCCATAACAGAGGAAAGCAGAAAGAAACCAGGACAAACCTCAGCCTGATGGTGCCAGTTGTTTCCCAAGGGACTGATGCTAAGCTAGACAACATCCCTCAGGTACCCTTGATCTGTCCAATGCCCCTTCTTGACACTCTCCTCGCTTTGTCTTTGTGAAACAATGCTACTGCAGTTCTTCCACTCCTCCGACTGTCCGTCACCTTTCTCGTCTGTTCTTCTTCCTCTCATTTAAAGTAGAAGGATGTATTCTCTGATTGTTATGATCTCTCTCTCTGGGGTTCTTACTCACTCCAGTCTTCAATGATAATTCTCAAATTTGTCCAAAGTCAAATTCTCCTGCACTTCAAAAGGCCTGCAGGCATTATTTGTTTGTAGTCTTATTGGTACTTCAAGCTCAGATAGACCAAACCCACATAGCATCTTCTCCCTGCACTCCACCCTAACCCAATAACCCCTTTTTACCTATTTTTGTTAATGGTGCCATCATTTTCCTAGAGGCCCAGGCTGAGCACCTCCGTGTCACTATGCCTCCTCCTCTCTACATCCAATCACTTGAACTTGGCTTTGGAAATCTATCTTCTCTATGTCTCCGGAGTCTGAATCATTACAATTGACTTGTTATAACTATTCTCCAGGCTCTCACCATTCTAGAGCTGTTCATATATTTCTACAAGAATGATCTTTGTGCACATAGCACTGATCGTAGTACTGTCCTATTCAAAAGCTCTCCAGTGCCTTCCTAATTAAATTCAACATCCTCAGCTTATCACATCAAGGTTCCGCACTGGCTTTAGAATTAGACAACTTGGCCTCACCCTTTACCTCTGTGACTCACAAGATGTGTGTGATTTTGAGTGGGTAGCCTGACCTCTTGAGTCTTGCTTTCCTTATTGGTTAAAAAAAAAAGCATGTGGCGGGGGATGTGGGCTGGGATGGGGGTGAAAGGCAGAAAACTGTACTTGAACAACAATTAAAATAAAATAAAGTAAAATAAAAGCAGATACTCCCCCTATCAAGAATATCATTATAGTCAGTCAGTGAAATAACATACTTACAGACCCTGCAGTTCCTGCACGTAGTAGGCACTCAAAAAGTACAATTCCTTCCTCTTCCCCTCTACCTTTTCAGCTTTACCCCCACTTCCCTCCTACTTGCACTATACTACTTGTCCAAACCAAAGCGTATTACCCACTATCCTCTCACGTCTCTCAGAACGCCTATTACTCCTATGCTGTCCCTTTTTAAAATCCTACTTATCCTTCTAAAGCAAGTTTATGTGCTACCTCTTTTATGAAGAAATTCTTCTTCATTTGAAAGGCTCCCCCAACTTGTTTGTATTTATGGTATGGCACTTCTCACCCTCTGCTTAACATTCTTATCATCTACACTGAGGGCAGGGGTTTCTTGATACCCCACATGGCATAATGCCCTAACATAAGGCAATCAATAAATATGTGCTGAATTAATATTGAAGCTTGAGCTTTTGGTCTCCCAAGAGTCCATTCATTTGTGATTCATACTTCACACTGAGAACTCTTTAGAAACAATCTCTGGCGGGATATCAGAATTTCAAACAACTTCAGCAGAGAAGCTGAGTCAGTCTAGGATTGAGTTCAGCCCTAGTTCAGCCAGCAGGAATTGTCTGGACCCTGTTCCTGCTTGAGATACCTTAATTTGGCAACTCCTGTGAGCCATGGGAGCTCTTCTGAATAAATTCAGATGGGAACGTATTTGTCTTTGGAATAGGCAAACAAGAATGTATGTGCAAACATCAATCACTGTTAGGTTGACAATGACAATGGCTTTCCTGGTATAAAAAGGAGTCCCCAAAAGCCACTTGGTTTCATAGGTTTGGAATGTGGCTCAGCTAAGAGGTTTAACTATACCTTACTTTGGCTTTCATCCAATGCATTTCCTCTTGGCCCACTTAGCAAATAAGAGGATAATTATATGACATCAGCCACCACGGTGGCTGGAACACAAGGTGGTTTCGTGGTGCCATGTAACATGGCACCAGGTTTCTGAATCACCAACCACAGGTGCATCCGCTCTTCCCCTCACCACTATCCCCTTCCATAGTAATCACCTTATCTGACATTGCTGTTGACACAGTGACTACGCTTAGGTTCTGGGCACTTTCCTTTGCTGCTTCTTAGTGTTTGTTCGGGTGGGGACTTCTGCGCAGAGACATCCACAATGACTGCTTACAGTGCGGGAGTAATCACCCTGTCACCAGGCCATGCTTTCGCCTTTGGGTAGGCTTACCTCAGAATGTAACAGCATATCTAATTGCTAATCCCACACCTACCTGAAATGCTTCAGAGGCTGAACTCCCTCCCCAGCCAAACACCTAGCTAGCGGAGCTGCTGTCTGTCACTCAGTTTCTTCTTAGCCTGGACATTATCAGGCCTGGTTCTGGAGCCATCTTTCTCCCTAAAACAGCAGCTACTGCAGTTTCCCCCCAAAACCCTTTGTAACAGAGCAGATCAATAGCTACCAAATGTTCCTTGTCAAGAGGTAGTCACTTGGTGTTACTACTGAGTAGGATGCTGGATGGGTAATGCATGGAGAGTTCCCCTTGGGCACATCAGAATGGGCCTGAAATAGGGCCTCTTATTTGGCACATGTTTGATGAACATCTATCTTCTTCCCAAAACTGTGTTAGGTCCTTCCCAGGAGCTACAGTCGTACTGGGGAGATAACATACATATACAGAAAAACTAAATAGTGGTACAAATGATCTATTGTCACCCTGACCGGTGTGGCTCAGTTGGTTGGAGCATCATCCCGTAAACCAAAAGGTTCGGGTTCGATTCCCAGTCAGGGCACATACCTGGGTTGCAGGTTTGGTCACCAGTCGGAATGCATGTGGAAGGCAACCCATCAATGTTTCTCTCCCTCTCTCCCTCCCTTTCTTCTCCTCACTCTAAAATCAATAAGTGTGTCCTTGAGTGACAATTAAAAAAAGGTAAGAAACAAACAAACAAAATGATATATTACCCAGTGTTGCATTGTGTGGTACAGACAACAGGTCCTGCCGGTTTTGTGGAGGAGATGGATCTTTAGCTAGCCCTTAGGGAAGATGGAATTTGAACAGGAGAGAAATAACCACATAAGTAGAACAAGCAGGATCTGGCCCAGAGGCACCTATCAAGTGGGTTCGGGGAACTTCCCGGCCACAGCCTTGAGGAAAAACCCAGGGGCCAAGAGAGAGGAAAAGCAGGGTTCTTGACCAGTCTCTCTCAAGTTTTCAAGGTATGGGAAGATTTTTATGACTGAAAAATAGATGTGCAGAGATTGTTTGGGTAGCTGAGGCAGAGTCAAATTCTGAAGGCTGCTGAATGTCAAGATTAAGAGACCCTGCTGGCATATCTGAGAAAAGGAATCATCCTAAATTCTTAGGGAAGTGGATCTCATGATCAAAACATTATTTTCAGCAGAACAACTTAGTATCAGAGTAGAAACTATAGAGGAATGAAAAAGAAGCTGGTGATGGGAAAACTGGCTAAAGAGCTGTTCCAGTAACGCAGTACTGGCACGACGAGAGCGCGAGCTCTGGTGGCACCAGTTAAAAGACAAAGAGATGAATCCCGGGATACGAAGAAAGTGTTGGATATACTTGTGGACAGACTGAACTCCAGGGACGAAGGAATGAAAGGTTCTAAATCTGGAGAGTTGGGGGTGGGGAATGAGGTATCAACCAAAAAAGGAATATTGGGAAAAAAGTTAATTTTGAGCAAAGAAATTCTAATTGTCTTGGGAATACTGAATTAGAGATGAACATTTTAATCCTACGGGCAATACTGAAATAAGAATTGGAGTTTGAGTGAAAACACAGGGCTGCAGGTACGAATCTACCAAATACTGTTTATATCTTCAGGTATAGTATTGATGCAACATTTTAAATGTTGAGTTTAACGCATGGACATACTTAGAGACAGCGCGTCTACGTAAGTGAATCCTATCAGAAGTATGGTTTGTGGTCATTGGCTCACATGAGCTGGCCCCACTACAATAAATACAGAAGAAATGATGTGGTGTAGCCTGTTACACTAAAGTGAAACTCAAATCACTTGGCTTCTAAAATAAGCTACTGCACAACCTAAGAGGTTCCGTAGCTCAGGGAAATAAAAAGAAGAAAAATGAGAATTTCTAAAGGCTAGGCAACCTTGGAATCTTCTTTTGGAGGATGACATTAAAAAAACAATCAAAAGCATTGGTTTTATTCTTCTTATGTCATATCATTTGTTTTGTAGTCCAGCCCACTGGTCTTTCCAAAAGCAAGTTCCCACCTGCTGGCTGCCACTCGGAAGAGTCAGTGAGCCACGTGCCAGGTGCCCGTAGACAAATGACCCACCCTTCAGACCACTTAATCTTTGCAAGTAAGACCGTGTCTCTCATAATTAAGTGTTCACTTTCAGATATTAAAGCCACGGTCACTTCAACCCAACGTGGATGCTCTGGCCGTGTGAAGGCAGTCAACATCTGTTAAAGCTACCGTGGTTACAAAGTAGGCAGGATCCTTGAAGAGCGGATCTCAAAATGTGGTTCCCCAAGACCCAGCAGCATCCACATCACCTGGGAATTTGTTAGAAACGCGAATGTTCAGGCCTCACCTCGGACTCCCTGAATCAGAAATTCTGGGGGCTGGGCCCAGCAAACGGTGTTTTAACAAAGCCTTCTAAAATGGAGTCTGATACCCACTAACGTTTGTGAACCATTGATCTAGAGGGACTGAAATAATTCCAGGCAGCTTCCTAACTACATAGACCTGGAAAGTAATGGGGGGGGGAGCTAACATTCAAGACTGAGCGTTTCCCAAAAGAAAGACTACATTCAGGTAGAAGAGCAGGGGTTTCCTCCATTATTCCCAGTCACACTAAACCCGTAAATGGCCTCAGAATTAGCCAGGGCACTGAAATGGGTGGATCAGATAGCATGCCGCAAAACTTCCTTGTAAAAGTACTTTGTATGTTCTGTATTTCTACCATTCTACTGAATAAATGTGATTTAACACATCCTTTCAAATAACCGCTCTCCTGTTTACCATGAACAAATAACAGTGCTGAGCAAATGGTTGACTCTGTTTGCTCTAGCGCCTGTTTTCTCCTAAAGGATTTCTGTTTTAAAGATGGGGCTGCTTTTTTCCTCTGAAGTAGGGGAAGGTATCAGTCATCCTAGGTAAGAGGAAGGATGTACTGAAGCGCTCAGCCTTCAGTCTCAGGTGGGGAGACCAGGAGCACGGCACACGACGGCGTGCAAGGGTGCACATCCGCAAGCCGTGGCTTCTCTTTCATTTTACCCACGCTCCTCCAAAGCTACGGGCGGAATCAGCAAAGAAACCCTGGTCAGTAGGTCAGAGGCAAAGTCCCAATCCAAAACATGTAACGGGAATGGAAAGGTGACCCAGAAAGCTGAGCAAAATAGACGACGAAACAAAGAATACAAGAAGCATGAGATCAGAACTTTCTAACTAAGTTATGAGGGTGCCAATCAAGCTAATTATACAGCAAGTCCTCAAATACCACTGTTTTGTTCAACACTCTTTCCTTATCACGCTGATGAGAAAAAAAAATGGATTCCCAGGCGGGGCCAGTGTGTGGCATGCGCATGTTGTCCCCGCATCTGTGTGGTTTCTCTCCAGGTGTTCTCATGTCCTCCAACATCCCGGAGATGTGCACGGAGGGGTCACTGGTGTGTCTCAACTGTCCCGGCCTGCGTGAGTGTGGGTGCATGTGAGGGGCCCTGCGACGGGATGGTGTTCTGTCCAGGGCGGGGTCCCACCTGCGCCCCGAGCTGCTGGCACGGGCTCTGGTCGTCTGCAACCTTGAACTGGAATAAGCAGGTTGGAAAACAATTACCTTCTGTGTTTTTATTCATCTTGCATAAATGTATGTATAGTTCACATCTATTTCCTGTTTAATATTAAAAGGGTTTTGGGCCTTTATTTAGAAGTTTGCCGATGTTTTTGTGACTAAAATGTGCCATAGAAACTTAACTCTTGCTTATATCACTTAGCCTATAACATTGTTTCATTATGTCCTTTCGCTTAAAGTTGCAGTTTCCAAGAACCTATCAATGACATGAAGTGAGGACTTACTGTGTAAGACAGTACACAGTACTGTTCCTCCACATTTTTTGGAGGAAGAATGTCTCAGGGCTCTACCATTCTCCTTCCGTTAAAGTAAGCGGGGCAAGTGTTAAGGTGCTGTTCACAGAGGAAATGAGTCTAGATGCTTCGCGTTTGGGATTCTGGCGTAAGGGACAAAACCTGGGTCTTCAACACTCACCTTGAATATGACGAGCATAGGATTTTATTCCCTTGTTTATCGAAATCCTATGGCCTGGTCTAAATTTCACTCCTGAGCAATGTGAACAAACTGCTTCAGTAACCGTAGCCTTAAAACTAATCTGAACATCTTTGAAAATGTTCATCATCAAAGGGTCTTCTGCAATGAAGATGACCAGAATGAGTCGTGCTTGGTTTTCCTGCACTGCCCTTTGGAACCAGGACACTCCGTGGAAGGCAGGCCTCAACTCCACCTCTGCAAGGTTCTACTCGGAAAAATTCTAAAAGGGGCTTCATGGCTCCATTTTCTAAGTGTCTAGAACACTCGAGATGTGCCTAGCAAAATTAGCAGCTTGATTAAAAAGGCAAAAGAAAACAGATGTGAAACACGAAGACGCTAATTTAAAAAAAAAAAGTACTGCAAAAATTCTTTTCTCAGAAATGGGAAGGAATTTCCCTGATCACCTCTGCCACATTCTGTTTTTTTCTCTTTATTATGACTTCCAGTAGAAGCTCCTTACAGACTTTATTTGGCATTTATTGTAAGCGGTCACGGTAGTAGTTATCTCCGGTATGTATCTAGTACTATCTTAAGGTCTCAATTAGCAAGCACTTTGAAGGCAGGAACGCTGGTTGTTTTACGCTCCCCTGGGCCCTCTCCAGGGCCTAGCATTGTGCCTGGCACTGAGGGTCTAGTAATGTTGAATAGCTGTCAAGCTAACTGGAGACATGGGAGAAACTGAGGACTGAACTTAGAATCAATTAGGAGT
This sequence comes from Carollia perspicillata, assembly GCA_004027735.1. Taxonomy (NCBI): domain Eukaryota; kingdom Metazoa; phylum Chordata; class Mammalia; order Chiroptera; family Phyllostomidae; genus Carollia; species Carollia perspicillata. The sequence continues at coordinate 19,104 of PVKM010017646.1, forward strand.
AAAGGGGCCAACCAAAAGAGCAAACGGTGGGGTCGAAAGCCTTTCAGAACATGAATGTAGGTAGGAAAACTGAACTGAAAAGTGAAGTTTCTGATCTCAGGTGACAATGCCTTCCTTACTATTTATGGGATTTTAAAACAGATAGGGTTCAGTCAAGGGTTTTTGTTTTTTGTTTTGTCTTGTTTTTTTTCTCTTTTTTCTTTCCCCCCCAGCATCAGCCGGGTACAGAACAAAGGAAATTAGCGATGTAAGGGTTATTGCTCCAGCGCTGAACGTTTGGAGTCGGTCGTGGTCTGGGCCTCGCTGGCTGCGCACAGAGTACCACGGCTTCAACCGCCACAGTGGGGGCCCGTGCTGGACGCCTGGCTTCTAAGCAAGAGAGATGAAAGGCTCCTAATGTAATAACTGACGGCCTCTCAGTGCCGTTTGAACTGTTTACAGACTGAGTTAACGATTACAGGCAATGTGTATCTTGGCCAGGTGCCCAAATTTCTTACCCACCCGCCAGATATTATCAAAGAGCCCTTCCATGCCCGGCTGGAGTCCTTCCAAAGCACCTCACAGAGATGCCGACACAAAAGGAGTGTTCAGAATGTTCTCTCTCTCCTCTCTCTCTCTCTCTCTCTCTCTCTCTCTCTCCCTCCCTCCCTCTCTCTCTGCCAGAGCAAGCAAGTTAGAGTATCAGGCATGAATTAGGTGCTGAGGAGGCTAAGTTTCCAGGGCTGCTCAGGACTGGAGAAGGGGTCAAGGGCAGCACTGGGGCTGGGGAGAACCAGATTCCTTGCTAAGCAGTCTGGGAGGTGTAGGTAGGTAAGAGCCTTCATGGCCGGCAACTAAAGGATGATGGGTGTAAGGAAACAAGACCCTTGAGATGAAACAGAAATTGGCACTACCACGTGACACCAAAGCCCCCACAAGAGCAGATCTGTAAGGCAGCAGACAGAGGGAGGAGGAAAGTACGCTTTTTTTTTTCCTAATAACAATGTACAAGTTGACAGAGAACATCACCTCAAAACTAAGATAGAATAAAAGATTTCAAAAATGACAGTAAATGAAGTTAGAGGGAGCCAAGAAGGCGCCTCTTTACTGGGGTGAGTCCCAAGAGACTGAATGGCATTGGTTTGAGCATTATCAAATGTTTCCCACACATGTACGTATGAGTACTACTCTTGAGATATAATGGGAAACCGACTTGCTTACAACAGAAAAACAGACAATGCCAATACTGCCAGAAAAGATTTCTGGGGGCAGCAAATATTTAAAGAGCACTCCACCAGGGAGAACTGAGCCTAGTTATGACTTAATTACATGTCCCCTTGTGGACGGCAAAAGAAGATAGCAGTGCTTACTACGGGCCTCTGACCACATTTTAAAGTGGAATAAAAGGCAGCTCTTACAGCTAAGACCTAGAAATCTGAAGTCGCTTGTAAGATAGTTGCACATTCATTCCGAAACTATTATCCTTACTATTAATACTCCCAAAGGGGGACATCTGTCTTCAAAATCTAAGGAGGGGTTATGTGGCTTTTTAAATTCCCATGTACCATATATTGCCTGATGTTGAAGGAATAGATATAATGTATCACAAAAGGCGCTCACAAGAAAATTTGGGGGCAGTGGCTATAATTCATCCTAGTTTATCCACATGTGAACGTAATCACTATTGTTACATTGTTTCCTTGAATTTCCCTGGCAGCATCGATTGGATATGGCTGTTTCGGTCTCCTGCCCTGACCTGCTGGGTAATGCTGCGATTAGGGGGCAGCTGGCGACCCACCCCGTGCAGTGGGAGCTAGGCCTTCACGTTAAAAGCCTATTCAGACTCTCTACCCGGAGGTGGAGAGAAATGTGACATCATTCTTTTGATGACAGTGTAGGTCAGGAAACTGACTGAGTAGACTTTTGAGATTTATTCTTATGTTTTATATTTTCTACAACAGACCACAACTCCTGTGCACTTACTTGCACTGTGCTTTGAATAGAAACACAATTGGATATGGTTAAGTTGCTTCAGAGAAGCATTTCCAACATTCTCTAGACTCCCATCTACTGGGGATACTAGTCTCTCCTGGGAAAAGATTAGTGTTCAGTTTGATTCTTAGAATACAAATCAAAATCTTGGTTGCACTGACATTGTAGAAAGAATGTGAGTCCATGGAAACTTGAGAGGTAAAATTACAAAAGTAAATTCTATCAGTTGATGGTGACTTTTATGAAGAAATTCCAGACAATCCCTTAGAATTTGGTCCCACACTCTTCTAGAAAGTAGCCTCCAAGGGCAGAAGAGCACAGCTTCAGCTTCTCTCTATAGGCGGTTATCAATGACTTGATATCAGGTAGAATGAAGAAAAGTAAGGCACTGAATATTGTACAAATGGAGAGAAACAATTTAGAAAGTTACTAGGGAAACAGAAGAAATCAAGTGAGCAAGGACTGCGAGGGTGACAGCGCTGCAGACACAGGCCCGTTCGACAAGCCGCCCCGCACAGTGTGGGTGCGAGCGCGCACTGGAGTGCCTGCGCTCTGCACGCTGCTCAGCGCCCTCGCTTTGCACAAAAGATGAATACACAAGAAGTTCAAAGCAGGCCAACAAAAGGGTTAGGTGGACTTGAGATGATGATTCACAGGGAAGGGCGAGGGCCACCCAGACGAATACTTCAGAGGACGACAACAGGAAGGCTGCAGTGCCATCGTCACCTCCCCGGTGCCCAGACCAGTCCAGATGCACAGGCTCCCTTGGAACAGCAGCTGTGTCTTTGAACTTCAGGACTCGTGGGGGTGGGGGAAATGGCCCTCTTTCATCCTCTCAGTAACCCTCACCTTCAGGGTTGTGAAAATCTACGGAGGCACAATGGTTTAGCTATTTTACAGATATTCTACCTTATCTAGGGAACCGAAACTCTACCACGGGGTTCTCCAGCGTGGGGCATGGCGCTGCGCAGGCAAGTGTACCACGAGGAAAACAAAGTTCCTTATCGGTTTTCCGTATAATCGGTTTGCTTGTACAGATTGACGATATATGGAAAGCAGATAAGAAACCCTGATTTCCTGCTTCACAAGATTACTACTACAACCTCTCTGCCTTCAGTACTTAACAACACTAGCAAAAATTAAACAGGATCCGAAATTCCTTTGGGGGGAAATACAAGGTAATGGCTTTGAGGCAGCCAAATGGTCTGCCATAGGATGACCTACCTATCCAAAGGTTATGGAAAGGGTATCGTCAATGTGATGGTAAATCCCCAGCTGCAAACACACACGTGACTCCATTATTTCAGAGGTCTGGATCCATGGAAGATCCAAACCTGCTGTCATAGCAGTAGCTATGAAGTTATTCCTTCTTTATGAGGGATAGTTTATTATTACGCATATTTGAACTTCTAGAAACAGCCACAGTTCCCTGATAAGTAAATCTATCATGGCAATGAGATCAGAAAGCTATAAAACACAAAAGTCTGAGAAACATTCTTTTGGAAGGAAGATCATATAACTTAGTCCCTCGCCATAAAGATCAGGTGTTAAACAAACTTTAAAAAAAAGATTAGCCTGGTCCTGCAGCTTAAGGAAGAAAAAAATGTGGTTTCTCTAGCTAAAAATTTTCTAGATGATGCAGGAGCTGCTGCTTAGAAACTACTTTCTAAACAAACTACAAAGAGATGACTCTAAACATTTCAACAACGTGTTACAGTAAAATTCCCTGGGAAGCAACCTTACCATTAAGGAAAGAGGAAACCACAGATGCTGTGATTTCAGTTCTTTTTTTCATTTTCTGTATTTTTAAATTTTCTTTAAAATCTAAGCTTTCATTTGATAGGGAGAAAAAGGAGATCTTTTTCTGATGGGAAGACACAGCTGACAGCATGTAACCTGGCATGCGCTTGCCTGTTGATACAGCCTGTAGAAACCTGTCTCCAGATGAACAATAGCAGCAAGCCCCCCACTGATGCAACAAAATAATGGTTACTTTACAACATTTACTGAACACATACAGTGAACCTGGTACAGCACATGGCATAGAAGGGAACAGGGCCAACCTAAACTAGACCAACAGAATACAAAAGATACGAAAGTGATACATTTCCACAGCGAGAAGAGTCATCTACACTTTGACGGTGGGCACAGAGTTTTCTTAATGACCCCAAAATGAAAATGAGAGAAAAGAAACAGAAGGACCATTATGTAGCTTAAAATGCTTAAGGAGAAAGATAGCCAATATAACTGAGACGAGATAAACGAACAGAACTTAAAAGGAAAGAGAAGAAACTCAGCTCCAAAATGCTCATTTGAGACAAGGCTGAAACAGAGAGAAAGCCACCATTTGTGAAGAAATTAGACTTGTTTTCTGCTAAGTGAAGCTGACTAAAATTATGAGTGGAAGAGCAGGCTTCACGGAAAAGAATACACAGAGAGGAACTGTCCTAAGGTTATCCATTTTGCAGGCCACCATTTTCTAATAGTGCAATTTCAAAGGCCGGACCATTAATTGGGCTTCAGAGCCTCCAAAGGCAGCTATTTGCAGAGACTGGTCCAAGATTTGCTTAGAGGAAGCAGCTTCCCCTAAAGGTTTGAAAATAAGTATTTAGAATGTATACATATATTTTACATTCCATATTAAGGATCTATATATTATATAGGCCATTGTTATACTGTATATAATGTATTATATAATATTCATAATAGATCATGAATATTACGTATAAGTATATAAGATAAGCTTATGTGTACACACACAGAAACACATATTTACCATAGTAGTCTCAGGGTGGTTGTTTTTGCAAGAGGTTAATTTCAAATAATTTTGTATTAGTAGTTGGCATGTTATACAACATCCTTATCTTCAATTTCCTGTAGAATCTGTTGAGTTCCTTTGGTTCTGATGGAAATTTTCAGATTTTTTTCTCCAGCTTTACACGTGGTGAAAGCTAGGTTTAGAAAAATTTTAAAATCTCTGTGTAGAGATACATAAATTGGGGTGGGTTTGAAAAAAACAAACTCAATTTGAAAAACTACAGGGGGGGCGAAATATATGTGTATAAGCAAGTTTTATTGTAGGAAAACCATTTAAAATCTAAAACCAGTACAGGATTCATCAACTAGGTCTATGAAGAACATGCCCTTCTTTACATAACAATACAGCAGCCCCGAACTCAACAGCATTAAGAAACACGGGAGCCATAATTCCACTCCCTTCTAAAATACAGCTGCCAATCAGGGCACAAGCCCTTTAATATAGAAGTCACAAAATAAAAGTTTGTGATTTATTTAGTTTTCCAAGGACCAGGAGGAAGTCATTTAAAAATATTATCTTTACTTTCTAAAATGTATTGGTGTACTTTCCTGACTAAATATATTTTCCTGAACATAGTTTAATCTTTATTTGGTATCTTTGGTCTCTTATAATACTACAAGGATATCACCCTGGCTGGTGTGGTTCAGTGGATTGAGTGCCAGCCTGCAAACCACAGGGTCACTAGTTCAATTCCCAGTCAGGGCACATGCCTAGGTTGGGGGCCAGGTCCCCAGTAGGGGGCATGTGAGAGACAACCACACACTGATGTTTCTCTCCCTCTCTTTCTTCCTTCCTTCACCTCTCTCTAAAAATAAGTAAATAAATAAATAATCTTAAAAATAAACGCTACAAGGATATCATTTAATGGTCATTTTAGTATGAAATAATTTACATCCTGAAGTATAAGAGATAGGGCTGGACTTATAATGTCCCTAGGAAGTCCCTAGGAAACTCTTATTTGTTTTTTTTAAAGATTTTATTTATTTATTTTTAGAGAGGGGAAGGGAGGGAGAAAGAGAGGGGGAGAAACATCAATGCATAGTTGCCTCTCGAATGCCCTGTACTGGGGACCTGGCCCACAACCCAGGCATGTGCCCTGACTGGGAATCAAACCGGTGACCTTTTGGTTCATAGGCCCAGGCTTAATCCACTGAGCCACACCAGCCAGGTCTCTTATTTGTTTTTTAGGTTCTTTATATCTGCTTCTTTCTTCTAACTATAACCCATAAGCACAGTACAGAAAGAAATCCCACTTAATTTGGTATTTATTCTATTTAATTAAAAAAATTTGTATATAACTCCGGTTCTAAGGTAAGGAATAGAATTAGAAATAAAAACGCAAATGATTAGATATTAAATTAACTTTGCCACCCCATTGCCAAATACGAACAAGGTATTAAAAAACTGAACTATTTACTTTAAATACATTTTCAGACATTCACCCATAAAAATAGAAGCTGGCAGTCATTCATTCTTAACACCCTATTGCTTAGGATCTCAAGACTTTGTCCAACAGCCTTAATAAATGGATGAAAGTATCAAGAGGTAAAGGTCAAAAAAGGAACCAGGAACATCAAACAAGGCTGCTGGAAGTGACCCAAATCATCACATGCTGCCTTTTCCTTTGAATGATAGAAACAGCGGTGCTGAGTGTTGATCCACGCCTGTATTTCAAAGAGCTTCAAGTGCTTTGCAGACATTTTCACTAATCTCCATTAGGCCTTGGGAGGAAAACGGTATTCCCCAAGAAGTACCATCAGAGAAGGAGGAAGCTTCCCGAAACCAACAGAAGGGAAGACATTGCCTCTGTCTGTCTTCCCCCACACACTTGTCTT
>PVKM010017647.1:0-25625 GCA_004027735.1 Carollia perspicillata
TATTGTTGTATTTGGGTTTTTACCTTTTGGTGGTTCCTTTGTTGGTGGTTTTTCTCCTCCAGCAGGTATACTGATGTTTGCAGCTCCCACCTATTCTTGTATGTGATTAGTGGCAAGGGGTAGGCAAAATGGATTAAGATAGCAGGAGAGTATTCAATGAGATTGACAGTACCAGCAAGTAGGGAAGAGATAGAAGATTCTCTGGATAAGTATAGCATCAACTATAATATTTCACCCAACTAGCCACTTTTTCGGGAAAGGTGAAAGAGAATAACACTCCTGTTAGAAGGGAGGGTGATTGTGAGCTGAATGCAGAAAACAGAGCACTTGTTCAAGGTTAGATGGTGACACACAGTGAGAGTAAAGGATAGAAAGTAAGTATAGTGTGAGAAAGAATAGAGTTAACCACAACAATAATAATGCTCAGAATTAAAGTGAAGTGGGCTAAGATCATAGACTGTTGCTGTGTAGTATGTACAATTATATGGAACAACAATTATTTACAAAAGTACTGGAACAACAATAATATGACAAGAAATATGTGATTTGGATAACCAGAATAGAAAGTACCCGATCAAGAGTTGTGTGTTATTGGAACACAGGTGAAGTGAAAGAGGGAAAATGAAAATACAATAAAGAGAGAATAAGAAAAACCAATCAAACAATGCAATTGAACAGGGTAATAAAACGAGGAAAACTAAACATAAGGAAGAGAAATAAAAATACTAATAAAATAAAAGTGGTAAAGATAATGAGAAGATAATAATAATACACATACACAATAAAATGCCAGCTCTACAGGATAGCAAAGTGACATTTGTCTCAGTTTGTCAGCTTTGGGGGTTAGCCTTGTGCTTCCTCTTTCAATCTGTCTTTGTAATTCCTCATCTTATTGTCTCCCTTGGGGGAAGAAAAAAAAAGGTGGGGGGAAAATAAAGGATCCAAAAAGGAAAAAAAAGATAATAATAAACCTCTTGCTGACTTTAAACCTGTTCAGTGAGTTCTGCTGGTCTTCCTGGATGCCACAGGAGGAGGGAGGCTGGGCTTTGCTCTTCTCCCTTACTTTGGTTCTGAGAGGGTGGGGACCAGGTTTGCATCACAATATTCACAGTTTCCCGGCCTCCGGCCTAGGTCTTCTGTGAGCTGCCAGGCTCAAATCAGCCATTCAGCTGTTCGCAGCGAGTCAATCTTCAGCGCAGAGCCAGAGACAAGCAGGGCACAAGGTTCTGCTCAGCCACTCACTCTGAGCACATGCAACTGAAATCACCCTTGGGGCATGCCAGCCACTGCTGGAGAGTTTCTTAAAAGGCAGCTGCCCGCAGTTCCCAACAAGCGCAAGGCTTTTCACACTGCCCCATTTTCCAACCAGCCTGGAGACTATCCAAGTCAGGGTCTGACATGGCCCAACTCCTTCCTTCTCCAGGTGTTACCCAGGATTCCAATTTCTCTGGCACCAGCATCCACAGTCCCAGCAGATGTATACTGCTCTGTGCGTCTCCTACTTCGTCTCTATTCCCCCCAGCGACTTCCAGCATCCAGGTCCCTCCTGGTGCCGGGCTGCCCTCCCTGTTCTGGTAGGGAAGGCAGCTGGCAGCTGGTGATCTAACTCTCCTCCGTATATCCTGTGGCAGGTGCCAGGTTGAGGGCTGCAGCAGTCTTGATGTCGGTGCAGATCCCAGGGACCTTACCCTCCTAGGACAATCTCTGATTTTCGGTGTCTTCTGCAATTTTTTGCCTCCAAACTTCATATAAGCTGGGATTCTGTTGGCTGTTTACTCTGTTCCTCAGAAAATCGGCTAGGTGTTCCAGCTGGGCACAGGGAGAACTGGGCTCCGCTCCTACCTACCTAGCTGCCATCTTTTGTTCCTTATCAGGAATATTCTCCTTTTAATGTTCAGTAATCATGGCATGGATCCTCAAAGAATTATACTATAAGTAAACATTTAAGCTCTGCAGTACATATATTTTACAGAGGAATAAACAACATTCTTTACTGGCTTTTAAATTTTAAAAGACACACAGGAAGACAATTATGACTACAGAATAGAAGGTGAATTTTGACATCTTAATATAGGAGAGGAAAGAAATAAGTAAGGAAGGGAACCTGGATAAAAGAACCAAATGAACAAATAAATGTTTAAACAACATTTTCCTTCTGACTGATAGCACAAAGAATGAGTGTTTTTTATATATGCTGTTAATAATTGAAGAATTGAGCAGTAGGGATAAATAGAATAATACTTAATAAAATTGGAAGAATGAAAGACTATATGTTGAAAGTGGTTTAAGTATATTAAGCCTTATCACAATAATAGAATGTTAACCAAAACTAGCTGAAACAAATGAGTAAATACTAATAAAACACATCATTAGAAATAGAAATGTCATATTGATTTTTCTCTTTAATCTGTGTAGCAATTTACCACAAATTTAGTGGCCTAAAATAACACCTACTTATTCTCTTTCATTCTGTAGGTCAAAAGTCTGACAGGCTCATCAGGGTTCTGTGCTCAAGATTTCACAACAATCAAAGCTAGTGGAAGAATCTATTTCCAAGGTTATTCAGGTTGTTAGCAGTTACATAATTGTAGAGGTGAAGCCTGATTTCCATGCTGGCTGTTGGCCAGAGGAAGCTCTCTGGTCCTAGAAGCCTCTTGCATTCTTTCTTACCTGGTCATTTCCAGCTTTAAACAAGCTTGACACTTCAAGGCCATCTCACTCTGAGACTCTAACTTCCTCTTCCATTTTCCCTTTCTGCTTTTGTCTTCACCATCCTCCTCTGTTATTAATCAGAGAGAGTTCTCTGATTTTAAATAGAGTTTGTATGAATAAATTTAGTCCCACTTTTAAACTTTTATTTTATTTTTAATACATTTTATTGATTATGCTGCTACAGTTGTCCCAGTTTTTCTCTTTATTCCCTTCCACCTTGTACCACTCCCACCATCAGTTCCCCACCTTAGTTCATATCCATGGACCATACACGTAAGTTCTTTGGTTTCTCCATTTCCCATACTATTCTTAACCTCTCCTCATCTATTTTGCACTTACCATTTATGCTTGTTATTCCCTGTACCTTTGGCCCCATTCTCCCCCTTCCACCTCTCCACTGATAACCTTCCATGTGACCTTTATTTCTGTGAATCTGTTCCTGTTCTTGTTTGCTTAGTTTGTTTTTGTTTTTGTGTTTTTAGGTTCAGTTCTTGATAGTTGTGAGTTTTTGTCATTTTACTGTTCATATTTTTATCTTCTTTTTCTTAGATAAGTCCCTTAAACATTTCATATAACAAGGGCTTGGCAATGATGAACTCCTTTAAGTTGACCTTATCTGGGGAGCATTTTATCTGCCCTTCTGTTCTAAATGATAGCTTTGCTGGATAGAGTAATCTTGAATGTACATCCTTGCCTTTCACGATTTTGGAACACTTCTTTCTAGCCCCTTCTTGCTTGTGAGGTTTCTTTGGGGAAATCAGCTGATAGTCTTATGGGAACTCCTTTGTAGGTAACTCTCTCCTTTCCTCTTGCTGCTTTTAAGATTCTTTCCTTATCTTTAACCTTGGGCAATGTAATTATAATGTGCCTTGGTGTGTTCTTCCTTGGGTCCAATTTCTTTGGGTCTCTCTGAGCTTCCTGGACTTCCTGAAAGTCTATTTCCTTTGCCAGATTAGGAAAGTTCTCCTTCATTATGTTTTCAAATAAGTTTTCAGTTTCTTGCTCTTCCTCTTTTCCTTCTGGCACCCCTATGATTTGGATGTTGAAACATTTAAAGTTGTCCCAGAAGTTCCTAAGCTTCTCATTTTCTGAATTCTTATTTCTTCATTCTATTCCAGTTAAATGTTTATTTCTCCCTTCTGCTCCAAACTGTTGGTTTGAGTCCCAGTTTCCTTCCCATTACTGTTGGTTCACTGTACATTTTTTTTTATTTCACTTTTCATAGCCTTCACTTTTTCCTCTATTTTGTGATCATACTCAGCCATTTCTACGAGTATCCTGATTACCATTGTTTTGAACTCTTCATCTGATAGGTTGGCTATCTCTTCCTCACTTAGTTCTTTTTCTGGAGTTTTGATCTATTCTTTCATTTGGGCCATCACACCTGTTACACTGCAAAGGGTGGAGTCTTAAGTATTCCCTAGGTTGGGGCAACCTACATCACTAAGTTGTGCCACTATATATGGGGGAAGAGTCTGAGAGGGAGCAATGCTGCCTGCCCAGCTCTCACCTCACATTCAGTCACTTTCCCCACTACCTATAAGCAATTTGGGCCCTTCTGGTGCTGATTCTTGGGTTGCTGGGTTTGTGTGACTTCTATGACTCCTTGGGTATCTCCAATGAACTCTTCTGTGAGTCTGGGAGTTTCTCCTGCTGCTTCAACCCCACAGGTGTTTTAGTCAGAGGTTTTTGAGTCTTTATTTCCTCACTCTGAAACCCTGGGTTGCACAGTCTGTGTTGCTCCCCAGTTGTTCCTCTCAGCTTATCTGCACACAAATGTGGGACTGCCTGGTCCACCAGCTGCCTCACCTGGTCTGCATGCCACCACCTTGCTGTGAGTCCTTTCCACCTTGGCTGCCTGTCTCTACCTCTCCTAGTGGTTTGGATGAACGTTTCTTCTTTAACTCCTTGGTTGTGGGACTTCCATACAGTTTGATTTTCTGGCAGTTCTGGTTATCTTTTGTTTTTACATTTGTTATCCTTTTTATTTGGCTGTGCAAGGAAGCAAAGTGTATGTACCTACACCTCCATCTTGGCTTGAAGTGGTCAAGGTCCATTTTTTTAAGGTCTACTGTAGAATATCACATAACATAATTATATGGAGAAATATTCTCTGAAATGTACATGTTCTAAGGATTTTTGGTTAATGAATCTTGGTTATGGAATCCTAGAAATTCTGCTTACTACTGGATTCACTTCTAAAACTCTGAAGTGGCTAAATATATATTTGCTTAGCCAGAATATGGTTGAAGCTCAGATATTTCAAAATATGCCATGATTTTTATTTCCTATATTATAAATAACGAAACAGTTTCCTGGCCAGTGTGGCTCAGTTAGTTGGAGTATCATCCTGTAACTGAAAAGTTGAGGTTTGATTCCCAGTCAATGCACATAAGTAGGCTGTGGATTTAATCCCTGGTCCTGGAGCATATCAGAGGAACCAATTGATCTTTCTCTCTCACATCAATGTTTTTCTCTCTCTCCTGTCCTCTTTCTCTAAAAGCAATTTTTAAAAATATCCTTGGGTGAGGATAAAATAAATAGTAAAAAGTTAATTCAGTGGTAAATAAAGTATTTAATTAATTTTTCAATAAATTTTATATTGTATTTGGCAAAAATACATTTAGGTCTCCATTTTATGTTACAAAAACATAAGAATAAAAGTAATTAAATGAAGATAAAGCAACTATTTTTAAAGGATTGTTTAATCTTCACATAAGGACATATTTATTGATTTTAGAGAGGGGAAGAAAGAGGGGTGTGAAAGAGAAACATGGATGAGTTGCCTCTCTGACTGGGGATTGAACCTGCAACCTAGGTATGTGCCCTGACTGGGGATTGAACTTGCAACCTTTTGGTGCATGGGAGAACACTCCACCCAGCTGAGCCAGCTGGCCAGGGTGTAATTATTTTTAATATGTAAGATGATTTAAGACATATTTTCCTTTTCAAAATTTTAATCTTTTAAACAACCACCATAGATAAATTTAACTCATCTAAAAATAGCCCTATAAAGTTCACAACTTAAAAAAAATAATTAACATACAGTATATCTTGCAGTAACAAAAATGAAAATATATATTATAATTTTATATACCTTATTAGAATAATAAGCCAAATACATTAACAGACAATTTATAGTGAGAAATAGAAGTAGCTTATAAATTTATGAAAGTAAGTTAACCTTATTGTAAACCAAGAAAATAAGAATTAAAAATAAAATGAAATATTGTTTTGCTCATCTGTGTACCAATTTAAAAATATACACATTATACTATTTGGAGGAATTCTTTACTATTCTCCCTGACTGGGTCTATTTCTCCTAATTTGTTATTTTAACAGAATCTTAGATATTCACATTGCACCATTATTTAGATAGCAACTTTATATTTATAAGGGATACCATAATTAATATGTCTTCTCACTAGTTAATTCACACAGCTTAGCACAATATTTGAACTATGGAAAATATCACTAAATATACTCATAAAATAAGCATTTTCACTGGATGAAAAAAATGTTAGTAATTTCCAAAAGATAAGAAGCACACACCAAAATACCGTAGAAAGATTGCACAGAAAAGTCTGCATGAGAATATAAAACAGAAACATGAAGGTGGAATACTGACAATTGACAGAGTGTGTGGTGGAGTTAAACCAGGTATGTCAAACCCCTTCTGATGAATCACACATTGTGCAAATGAAATGCCAGGCCCAACTCCATGAACAAGATATGTAAATAGGACATGTCAGGATGTGCTCTGGAGTCAGACAAGCACAGCAGTAGTCTAGGTAGGAAGTTACCATGCCCCAAGAACCCCAGCACTGACCGGGAAAACTCTTGCACGGTCCCTGGAGATAGGGTTAGCACTCATAAAAAGTTATTATAAATTCAAAGTTGTTATGAATTCATAACTCAAGAGGTTTATTGGGAGAAACTGACAAGCAGACTCTAAAATTTACATGAAAATGCAATGAACCCAAAACAGCCAAAATAATTTTATAAAACAGTAAGTTTGAGGACGTATTTCCTGATTTTAAAGTTAATTATAAAGATATTATAATCAGAAAGTGTGGTATTGATATAAAATAAATATATAGATTAATAAAACAATACAGAATTCACTTTAGACTCAAACAAGTTATGTGAATTAATTTTTGACAAATGTGCCAAAGGAACCCATTGGGAAAAGAATAATCTTTTCAACAAATGGCACTGGAACAATTAGATATCCATACCTAAAAATCAACTCCAAATAAAGGATAGACTTAAATAAAAAGTCCAAAATTATAATACTTCTAGAAAAAAATCTGTGATCTTTACTTAGGCAACTCAAATTTATACAAGAAAAAATATAAATTTGACATTCTAAAAAATAAAATGTATGAAATTAAAAAGATAAGTGAAAGATAATTGGGAAAATACTTCTAAATAATTTATCTGAAAGAAAAACTTGTTTCCAGAATATGTTAAAAGGAAAACTCTCAAATTCAATAATATAAAACAAGCAATCTGCTTTTAAAAATGATATCCAAAACCATGGATAGTACTGAATGTTATATATACTGTTTTTTGGGAGACATACATACTTATGATAAAGTTTAATTTATAAACTAGTCACAATAAATGACTAACAACAATGATATCCTTATAACAATATACTGTCATGAAAGTTATGTGAATATGGCTTCCCATGTCTCTCTCTGTCTGTCTCTCTCTCTCTGTCTGTCTGTCTCTCTCTCCGTCTCTCACACACACTCAGATACACACACACAATATTAGACACTGATCTGGTGACCAAGAAGACTGCTAATGAACTCAGGGGTGTGTAGCATATACAGCATGGACAAGCTGGACAAAGGGATGATTCATGTCCTAGGTGTGACAAAGAAGAATGATATGAAATTTTATAATGCTACTCAGAACAGCACACAATTTAAAATGTATAAATTGGTTGTTTCTGGAATTTTCCATTTAATATTTTTAGATCAAGTTTGACCATAGATAACTAAAATCAAGTAAAGCAAAACCACACCAGGGAGTCGGGGGGATTACTCTAGTTGATATGAAGGTAAAAATAATGATTTAGTTATCAAGAGACAGAGCCAAAGAATAAATTATTCCATTATTTAAAACACCTTATGTTTTAAATTTTTTCAAATATTCAGCATTATACAATGTGATTTTTCATTCAGTTGTTCTCACTTTGTTTTTGTTCTTTTTAAATCTTTGTGAACCTTATGAACTGAACACTGAAATATATTTCCCACCTTGAAAAGAGCCAGTCATCTCTCTTATGGAATTTTCACAAGTTATTTCATAAGTGATTCATCAAAATTCAATTTTGTTCAGTATCCTTCTAAATTAATTCTGTCTAGAAATACTGTCACTGTAGTAAAGGATGACATTCAATAGCCATTTACAATCATCTTTACAGTAAGCTTTAAGAGCTTCTTAAAATATATGGTATTTCACTGGAGCTAAATAAACAATACCAGCTGGTGATAAGTATCAGGGCACTTAGCACTGGAATTCATATAACCAGGTTTTATTTTACTTCATCATTTTTACACATTTTGCAATTGAACTTTGCACCACTGTTCAGTGCTCATTTTTCTACCACATTACTTTTAAACCATAATATTTATATTTTAAATATTAATAAATATACTAACATTTAATGATATTAGATGCTCACCAATAAGAGAGAGATTTCTTTGAAAGCTAAATGAAAAGAGCTGGTGATAATTAACCTTGGAATCTATACATACTATATTTTGATTTAGACCAATTATACTTATCAAAGATAGCAGTGTTAAATACAGAGTAGTCTTTGTAAACTACTATAACTAATGTTTAAGTAATAATATTTTTAACTGAAAACAATCACTTAGTATAATAATATGGGCAACATGAAGGATAATACCCACATGGGCATGTTACATACCTTTGTTTAAAAAAAAATCAGTATTTAACCATAGTCTTCTCCATGCCAACCATGATCTAAAATAACCCATAGTCATAAAAAGAAAAATCTGTATCAACAATAGGAACTGAAAAGGCTGATTTCAAAATGCCAGAAAATAAGTGTTTTATCAGATGTGTTTAAGTTGGGAACAGAGAGAGAAGGAAAACAAACTATCAAACATAGAATTAAGTACTACAGCTAATTTGTAACTAACTTTGTGAAGAATTTTTTTTTTACTTTGAAAGATTTTAAGTACAGCATATAACTTTATTTGTGGCATTTTGGGAATACAGAAGAGAGTGGTATTCTATGCAGACCTGTTACCAAACAAAAGTGGAATTTGGCTGCCCAGTGCTGCATATAGGTATAAAACAAAATATGGTGGGAAAGGAAAAAGCTACTTACTTAAATGTTGCACAATTTGGGGGTGCGGGGGACTCCCTGGCTCCAGGCCAGTCTCACACAAACAACCCAGCCACCCACAGAAACAGAAATAGTGTCCAGAAAGCAGAAAGCCCCCTCCATCCTTATCTGTCCTTTTGGAGCCTAAGGCTGCTAGATGGACAGCTCTCCAGCTTCAGGTACCCTCGCTGGAGTGCATGCACTTGGGTCGGCACCACCATTGCCATGCTGAAGCTTCTTCCCACTCTGGGAGCCCTGGGCTGCTGTGGACCACTGCAGCTGGTGATGCAGGAGCTCTATCCATGGAGCATGCCCGAGGCTGATGGTGCCTGTGGAGCCATGCAAGCAGTCTGGCTCTGGCATCTGTGCATTAAACTCAAAACAAGACAAGGGGCACACTGTGGGATCTCCACTGCAGTGGGAAAGTGCAGTGATGTCCCGTGGGCTGTGACAAGGGCGCATATCCCAGAGCATGATAGGGCATGTGGGACTGGCCTTAGCCTAAGCCACCCCCACCAACCCTGGACAGGTGAGCAAGGGGAAGTAAAAGGCCCAAGACTCTTTGTTGGGGGTGGGGGTTCCATCAGCAGGCACCAACCCCCCACCCTCGCCACTACAGATGAGAATAAATCTACCAAGACCTGATCTGTTTGGGGAAGAAAGTTGGCCAATCTCTCAAAGGAGAAGGGCCAGGAATCTGTTCCTCAATGGGTTTTTATTGGGTTTAATTTGCACAGGAATACAGGGCATATACATAAACCTCAATCATTGTCAGGCAGAAATGATTAAACAATAGATAACATTCAAAGAACACTAAGGGCTTATTCTGAGTCAGGGTCAGATAGTCAAAGGGCCATAAAACTTTGGGGAACAAACTGACTTCATGCTTGGACCCTTATCATTTAAATTGAGTGTATTAGCAAAGTAGGTTTCATGGGATTTTATGCATTCTTTCTTAGGCCTAATAGCACTAGAGAACCCACCCATTCCAGAACAGGGCCGCACCCACCTTCAGCACTGTTTCAGGTTTAAGTTGGGCAGGGGAAGTAAGGCAGCCAAGAGATTACAAGACTTCTTGCTGACAGAATGAGGACTCAGGCTATGTTAAAGCTGAGAGGTAAGGGTCTATCACCCCCTTTTTCTATAGCCCCCCCAAATCCTCCCATGGAGGCCCCTTTGTGATCGTGCCTGTCTTAGGTCATCCTTCCTTTGAGGAATCTTACCTGTCATTGGCTGACCAGTCATCCATTCAGGCCCAAGCAGGGTGAAGTAAAGGGGGCAGAGGCAGCACCCCTGACCTGGAGATAAACTTTGTCTCCTAAGTGGCTTATGGTCCCAAGGTCTTTTTACTGAGTCTTAGCCATGGGGGAGTTACAGCTTCTGAAACCAAGCAGGGTAGTTCCCAACAGCTCTTCCCTTCCTTGGATTAAATCTCCAGGCTCAAAATTCCATTCATTCTCAAAGCACCCAACTACCCAGCCAGTCCCATAGGCTAGATTGCTTGGTTTGCACCTCCTCTTGCCACCATATGAACCTTTATGTACATATGACTCTGTGATCTCTTTTTTTCCTTTTAATCAGAAATGAAAAGGGTGGTAGGAGGGCTTCCCTCTGTTAGTCTCTTTTGCTAGCTGCTGACAACATATCTAGCTGCATCAGGGTGTCATGCACTGTGCCAATTCCGTGGCTGGGGCAACTCTCTGACACTACCATGATGGTCTGTTTACCCTTTAGTCCTGGCGTAGGGAAAATCTATCACAAGACATGTTGCAACTTCAGTCCCATGCTTTCATCTTCCTGTGACTCCTCCCTTCTCCCCAGCGATCTCCCTGTGTCAGACCTACCGAATCAGACACTCTGCCCATTGAAACCAATAATCCATGGTTTACCAAGCCCTCTTGGGGATCTGGATGCAGGTTAAATTTGAGAAACACTGCATTAGACAAATGTTTTCACTGATATTGTAATAAATACAAAACTCATCATCTTAACTAAGGAGTTGTACTCTCCATTACATAAAATCAAATAGAGTTCAGTAAAAATATACAGAAACAGAATCTAGAATGATTCCCTATTATCTTTCAGTTCTAATGTAAGCAAAAATACATCAGTCTGCTGAGAAGGTGACATTGTTCTGGATGCAAAAACACTGGAAACAGCAGGGCCAGTTGATATTAATCCACACTGGACTAGAGATGATGAAGATTTAAACTAATGTAGTTGCAATGACAATGGGTTAAAGAAAAAATGTTCTTAAAGTATGTATAGCACATACTTGGTAAGAATTTATAATTGATTGAGTCCAAGAAATGAACATATAGAGTGACTAAAGAATGATTTCCTCATTGTCTCTTTGGATCATTGGATACCAGGACAAGGCACTGAGAACAGAGCGAGTACTTAATAAATGTTAAGTTAAAGCCAATTTGTTGGGATAAAAATTGGAAAACTTTTGTGTATGCCACACTTCTGAAAGGCACACCTAGCCAATGATGATTGGACTCATGGCAATGAAAGATTCCAGCCTTTGCATTACTATAAAATTGCTTTTTTAAATTCTTTATACTTTTTCATAATGATGTCTCCTTTTTCTAATTGAATAATGCTAAATGCCATTAGAATGGTGTCTCTTATGCTCCTAGAGTCATGCAATGTTCTCTAAATCAGAATTTTCAAAAAATTTCTTTTGACAGGCTCTTGAAAATCACAAAGAATTATCATCAGCTTATAATTGTGTTTGCAAAACTTTCTGTTGTTTTCCCTTCAACTTTACTTGTCTTCATGTTATACTATACTTATTTCTATGATTATGTAATGAATGCTAAAAATGTAGGAACAAATGATGAAACATAATCAAAATTGATTATTTCTTCCGTAATATTTATATAATTGCTATAACATTGTGACTTATAAAAATACGTATTTGGTTATTCAGATGATAAAAATATATTTTTATACATATTTAGTGGTCATCCACAATTCATGGCTCACAGATCCTTGAACCCTTGGAATTTCTTAATGTTGACAGTGATAAAGGTGTATTTTGTTATGTTAATAGGTGACTTTTGGTAAGTCTTCATGTAGCCAAAAGACGGGAACTGGTTTCCAGGAGACCAAACAGGTAATAAGAGGGGCTGAAACTTTCAGTCTCATCCCTGATTTCCTGGAAGGGGAGAATTGCTGGAGTACACAGATCAACTGTCAATGACCAACAGTTTAAGCAATCATGATGAAGTATTGAAGCCTCTATAAAACCCCAAAAAGATGAAGATCAGAGAGATTCCATGCTGGCGAACACGTGAAAATGTGGTGTGCATGGTGTGCCTGAGAGGGGTGCCTGAGAAGGGAAGACCGCATTTCCCTTCCCATATACCTTGCCCTGTGCATCTCTGTCACCTGGCTATTTCTGAGTTATATCCTTTTACAATAAACCAGTTGTAATAGAATAAAATAATCCATCTTTCTGACTCCATCTTGTTGGAGCCTGCCCAGTTCTCATAACACGTTTGTTAGCAAATTCTTCTTAGTCCTGTACATAGGTGTGCTAATCATTAAAGAAATCTAACCGATAGCCTAAAAATTACTGAAATGACCTTCCTGCTCAAACCCACCTCCCCGAGAAGATAAAGAAAGCATTTATAAAAGTAATGATTATTTACCAAAAGATTTATATGAACATTGTGACTGGGACAGCAGCTGGAATTTGTTGACCAAAAGCAAAGAAGTTTTACCATCCTCATCAGACCCTTGCTGGTGTCCAGATGTTTGTAGTTACCAAACACCTCCTGATCTCACACCCTTCCAATTTCCCCCTTCCTCTGACATAAAAGCCTAAATTCTGTACACCAAAAAAATACATTTTTGCTGTTCTGGCAAAATGTATTTCACACTGGATGGCTATTGTTGTTTGGCTATAGTCATTTTTATTACATGACAATCTAAGAGAAAAGAGGTCAGTGTCCCTGACTAAATAGGTATTTCATGTTTTAAAAATTCTTATGGCACACCAATTAAAAAATGCTGCTCTGGAGCCATTTGACATTAATGTATACTTTTACCTCGGTGTCCAATAATTTTGAAATCCAACATTTTCTTCTTTGAGCTATTACATTGTTAATATTCTGTTGTATAATATATCCTAAGCCCAGAATGAAGCTTCTCTTCCTTTATTTATTGAGCAAAGTAAGTTAAATTCTGTTGTAGTGTACATGCTCTATACCATCTCATGATATTTCTTTGATCACTTTTTATCATTTCAACATATTTTCCCCAAGTTCAGGTACTCTGTTTTGAGCTCTTTGAGAGTTTTTTGATGTTTATGTATATGTACATATTGAAATGACAAGAAAAATCACCAGTGAATGAACAGAACAAATAATTTTCTGCTTTCATCTATATCATGTAGTTAATAGAAAATAAGCAAATGAATATATTTATATTTCAAAATGTCAGCTGATGATAAGTACAATAAAAAAAGATAAAACAGTAGGAAAATAATACTAAAGCATGTTATTTTAGCTACCTATTTTTTTCTGAGGAGGTGACCATTAATCCAATACAACAACAACATCAAAAGATTAGGTAAAGAATATTCTAGGCAGAGGCATTAAAAATGCAACTGCTGTACAGTGGATCATATGTAGCATGTTGAGAAATAGTATGATAGCATCGTTGCAGCTGAATGAATAAGTAGAAGAAAGATCAAAAGATGAAATAGTCACAGAATCAGATTATATGAGGCCCTGAGAGCTACTTTACAGATTCTGTTTTATGTTAAATATGATGAGAATCCACTCAAAAGTAACTTTTATAAATGATGGAAATCATATTCTTTAATGAATTAAACACTGAAATGGTTTGAAAACAGAAGTGGAAAAACATGAAGTACCAGAAATTATGAGGATTACCTAAAAAGCAAGGTGGTAGATATATCAAATTGTTGGTAAGAATTACACCAAAATGCATGTATAGTGGACTGTTGCAAAATATGGGAGCAGAAACAAAGTTGCTTCATACCAGGAAACTATAAATAAGGAGATGAGCTCAGGAACAACCAACAGCTATTAATTAGGCTACTGCAGTCCAAGGACTCAAGTGAGAATGTCACTGCTAAAGTTTCTTCATCATCTTTCCAGCCATGGAACATAATTCAACTTATTTTTTTAGAGCTCGTATAACCTTGGTACTCAAATTATGCCAGGACGATTGGAAACAAGAAATTGTGGACCTCCCTAGCAAGGTGGATCAGTCAGTTGGAACATTGTCCTATACACCAATAGGCTGCAGGTTTGATTCCTGGTCAGGTCAATACCTAGACTGTAGGTTTGATCCCCAGTTGGATCAGGTACAGGAAGCAACCAATCAATCTTTCTGTCTTATATTGATATTTCTCTCTCAAAAAAAATAAATAAATAAAACAAATTATAGACCAATTATACCCATGAGCAAAAATGCAAAAACACACACAAAAAAATAGATTAAATGCAAAGATATAATAAGATATAAATTTATAACTGATTAAAATTTATTTATAAGAACAAGAATTGTTCAACAAGAGAATATTAATATCCTTCAATAAATGTGTGATTAAATGCAAAATGCATATAATTATTTAATTAGACCCTGAAAATCATTTCAAAATTTAACACAAATTCATGTTTAAAATAATTTAAAACTCCAGTGTAAGAAAGACTGAAATTCTTTATCTTCATTGAAAAAAATGTTTATATGACACATATATACATATAAATGAAAACCTCAGCACGCATACTCTACCTTGAAATTTAAATGTCTTTGCCATAAACTCATAAAATGAGACCAGAATGCCCAGCATAGTGTTATTATTTCATTCAGTTATGTATTGAATGTTGAATACAAACAACGCAATGAAGAAGTGATGGCTGTAGACATGAGAAAGACAAAGGTAAAACTCTTATTTTTAGATGATACTATTGTAACTGAAACCAAGGTTTGGCTGCCTGTTGCAATGAAAGACAGACTTGTGAGACAGGTGCTGGTGAAAAAGAAAATACGTTTATTCAGGAGTCAACAAACATGAGAAGATGCCAGGCTCACTGCCTTCAAAACCATCTTAGTATCTTGGGCATCATGGTTAGTTTATATAGGGGCACTGTGGGAAGATGGGAACTAAGGAACTTCTGGCAACATACAGTTTCTAGCTCTGCTCTCAGGTGGTCTCAATGTTATCTCCTGCATGCGTCACCATGTAGTTTCATTGCTCCATCTGCAGTTTTATTGCTGATATCTGAGAACAGGGCATGCAGGCAGCTTTTCTTCTGGTTCTGATATGAGTCACTGACACTTGCCCAGTTCTTGTACTCAGAGTTGTTCCTTGGTTAAGTAGGAGCTGCAGCTGCTGATGTCTATAAAATACTTATAAGGAAACATTTAATACATAAACTTTCTATAACTCCTTATTCTACAATTACCACTGGATTGGTATACAATATTTATTTTAATCACTGTTACAGTGATCTGTATCTAGCATCTTCCTAGAAAATGTAGGTAAATAATTTACAAAGTATTAACAGTAGCATGAAAGATAAATAAGCTGCCAGATACAATTAAGCATAAAATAATTTATATCTATACATTTAGAAAACGGAAGGAAAAGAGATCCTCTTAACAAAAGGAGGGAAGGAGGAGAGAAAGAAGGAAGGAGGGAAGGAGGAAAGAAGGAAGGAAGAGAGAAGGAAGAAAAAGGAAGCAAGGAAGGAAGCAAGGAAGAAAAAGGAAAGACGGGCAGGAATGTAGAAAAAAAACACCTACAAAGTATCAAGCAAATATGTGTATGAAAGTAGTGGAGAATATTTTAGAATTCTACTAAACTACATAAAAGAAGATGGAAAAATTGAAAAGTTAAACTGAATGTGTGAATAGGATGACTTCATATGATAAAAACATCAATTTTTCTGGAAAGTAGTCCACAAATTCAACAAAAGTAAAGTCTTCAAAAATTTGTTGTTATAAATTAACAACATGATTCTGAAAGTTACTTGAAGTATAAACTGTAGAAACTTGGAGATAATTTTTCAATAGATGTAAGACTGGCCACCAACAGGGAGCTTGGAGAACATCGTTCCCAGTGGCGCAGTGTCAGGATATACATGACAGCAGACAGGCAAGTGTCTGGCACAGTCGCATGTCCTCTTAATAAAATATTCATCTGAGTTTTCACTGAAATTGCTTCATTCATAATGATAAAATATATGAAGTAGGAAGAATTAAATGTGATTTCTAACCAGACTCTCTTGTACAGTGTTTCAAGATCCTCAGTGTTGTGTTTGTGCTACTTATTAAACAACCTTTTTTTTTTAGAGATTCTTTCCTAAACCTAATTTAGCTTCCCAAGGAGTGGAAGAACGAAATACAGAGGTTAAATATTTTATTTTATTTTTATGAGCTTATATTATCCCAACACTCTCTTTGAAACATGGTCTCAAATTTATAATTTCTAAATGGATATATTAACATTTATGAATGAATCACAGTTTGCTGTTAAGCCAAAGAGTTAATTAGCTAACATTTTAAATAACTGTGATACTCCAACATAAACTTCTTATGAAATTGTTCTGCAGTCTATTGACATGCATGCTGTAAAATACAAGTATCTTATGAAAATCTGATGCCACATATTATTCATCACCACCACTACAACATCTGAAGCACTATATTTTAAAAGTACTTTTTCTGTCTTTGTCCATCTAAAGTTTACTGTTTAATTTAAAAAATGTATTGCTTAGAATTCTATGTGAATGAACAAGTTATGTTTTTTAAATAAAATAATACAAAATATATTTTATATGATCATTGTGTATCACAATTACTGTAGGTCTATAATAAATAAAAACTCAAAACTAACAGAAATTTTGTAACAATCAGGGAAATGCTTATTCTAGAAAAGTAGATCTCTTAAGAACAGCAAGTTTTCTGGTATTATAACTTACTCAGCACTCACCTCCTGCTTACCAGTCCAGCTCGACTATAGCCTTAAAAATGAGCCCACACTCTTAGTAACAGTAATAAAGAGGCTAGAATAACCTAATTTACAAAGAATTGTAATTAATTTTCTTGATCTGTCTGGTGGATCCTTGGAAGACGGGATCAAAAAGCTTGCCTTTATTTCTACTAATACAAAATTCGCTCAGTGCTGGAGCTACTACCCAAGAGGAGTTTGTCAAAAGTAGTTACAATGAAGCAGTCCTCCAAAGATTTAGGTAGTCCCCCTCCTACAATATATGGTTGCCCAAATAAGTGTCCATGGATTCTAATTATCCATTGTCTGTGCTGATCTTCTTTAAAAATTGTATAGATTAAGTAATACCTTCATTGGCTGCCCAAATATTATATTTCTGGGTACCAATCTCATAACTTTCTATGATCTGAAATTCTGTCTGCTTTCTACTGATTTAAATAATTATGGTTATTTTACTTCTGATGATTAAGTCCTAAAACTGTTATTTGGGGTTCCAGAATTCCCATTACTATGAGAGATCTCTCTTCTTTCACACTTTTACTTATCTTCAGCATTAGTGCATGAAGGACAACTACCAGTGAGCTTCTCAGTAATGACAGTGCCTTCTCATCAGCCCTTCTAGTTACTTAGTGCTGCTGGAACATGCATACTTGGGATGTGGGTTTTAAAGCCTTCCAACATTGTCCCTTTTATGAGCTCTTTTATTACTTCCTTCACCATCTACCACGGAGACTCTAACTTTTCTATATACTTTAGGATGGATTAGCGTGTTTCCAAACTATCAAGAGTCATTCTAGTAGCTGGATTCAGTCTTCCTGGATCCTTGCCAGGTCACTTATTCCTAAGTACTGGAGTAGGGTTTTTGTACCAATACACTCTTCATTATCCAACTCTATGCCCTTCTCCATGATTCAGCACCCTCCGTGTCATTCATGCTAGTATACGTTGACTTGGCTTTGCAGTTTCCTTGATGTGCAACTTCTTTTTGTCGTAAGCTGAATCCTAACTTCCCCTCCATGATCTTTGCTAAGATTTAACTCTAAATATGTGTCTGGGAACCAGAAAGAGAGTTGTAAGTAGATCCTGAAAACAACACCTTTGCTTTTAAGGCACTAACCTTTGTAGAGTCTTCAAGTTCCCCAGGAATATAATCTATTAGGGATGAAGGACTGATGAAAAACTTGGAAAAGGAAGATTGACCACATTGTTCAAATGTCCAGGATCCTAGCAGCACCATTTTTCTTTCTTCTTTCTTTCTTTCTTTCTTTCTTTCTTTCTTTCTTTCTTTCTTTCTTTCTTTCTTTCTTTCTTTCTTTCTTTCTTTCTTTCTTTCTTTCTTTCTTTCAAGATTTTATTTATTTAATATTAGACAGGGGAAGGGGGAGAGAGAGAGAAAGAAACATCAATGTGTGGTTGCCTCTCACATGCCTCCTTACTGGGGACCTGGCCTGCAACCCAGGCATGTGCCCTGACTGGGAATCTAACTGGCAGACTTTTGGATCGCAGGCCCACGCTGAATCCACTGAGCTATGCCAGCCAGGGCACCATTTTTTTTCTTTACTCATCTTCCTCAGTTCTAGAAATGGAAGTGGCTTCTGAACTTCCACATCTCTGGTTATCAATCAGCTTCTTAAAATTTATTTTGTTTGTTTATTTATTCTCCTCCAACATTGTTCTCTTCTATCTTCCCACATCTTTTAACATTTGTATTACTAATTGCCTTTATTTAATTAGAGGGAACTATAATTTTTAATTAAATTTTAAAATCTTGGGAGTTTTATTATTTTCCCTAGTTGGTTCATATCTGATAAGGTAATTAATATAAAACTGAATACCAAACACAAATCTAAATAAGTAAGGAAAGAGGTAAGCTGAATAGAATCGGTGGGTCAAAGTTTATTTTCTGCTTCAATGAGAATGTACAGCTTTCCTTTCAGTCAAGATAACATACAAAGTCATAAGTGAGTAAGGCAAAACACAGCATCTACCACATACCAGACATCTGCTAATTGATGCACTGCCTCCTTATAAGGTACTTATGTATGATTAAGTGGACTCTTTTTGAAACTCTTTTTTTTTCAATTAAGCTCTCTATTTTTAGATTATTGCAGATCCCCTGCAGCTGGAAGACATAATGCAGAGATCTTATGTACACTTCATCTGCTTTCCCCCAATGACGATATCTTGCAAAACTATGTAGTGTCATATCACAGCTAGAATATCAACATTAATATAATCAATCCAAGTTGGTCCGAAGGTTGTGGGTTATTGTTAAGCTGATTAATATAATCAATCCATTTTTTTCACACTTTCTGAGTTTTACTCATTACGTTTATTTGTTGTTTAGTTATATAAAATTTATTATGGGTAGATCTGTGTATTCAAAACAACAGTTGCAACATAAAATATTTACATTCCACAAGAACTGTTCATCTTGCCCTTTCTGTAACCACAGTAACTTCTGTTCTGTGTGCATCCCTTCCTTAAACACTGGAAACCACTAATATGATCGCCATTTTTATCATTTTGTCATTTCAAGAATGTTATAATAATGGAAAAATACAGTATGTAAACTTTTGGAAGCGGGTACTTTTCACCCGGGCTATTTCTCTTAAGATCCATCTAAGTGTCCATGTGTATAGAGCTCATTCATTTTGTTGCTGAGTAGTGTACCCTGGATTGGATGGATGTACCAGCTTCTTCTATCACTTACCTGTTGAAGGGCATGTGGACTGTTTCCGGGTTTTGGCTCTTACAAATGAAGCTACTGTGCACATTTGTGTACGGGTTTTTACGTGAACACACATTACCATTCCTCTGGGTTAAGTGTCCATGAGTGCAGTTGTTGTATATAGGGTGACCGTGTTTCATTTTATAAGAAACTGCCAAGCTGCAACCTAACGGAATGGCTAAAATTAAAAATACTGAAAATACCAACTTGTTGGAGAAGAAGAAAAGAAACTGATGACTCATACATAGCTGGCAGGAATCTAAACGGATACAGCAATTCTGGAAAGCAGTTTGGCAGTTCGTTTTTAACTTTTGCAAACTACTTGAAGCTAACTTCATATGGAGGCTTACTTACTGCAGCTTCCTTCATATCATGGACTTCACACAGTACTGCCACTCTTTCTTCTCCCCAGAACGCACATGAATGAGTGTGACCTGCTAGACAACCTCTAACACGTTTCCAACAATGCTGACATGATGGACAGAAAATTGCTTGCAATGTGGATATACATTAACAAAGCAGTTTTTCACAGATGTCTTTGAGGAATCTTTATAAATTATTGTGTCCATTGTGAATACACAACAGAAGAAAATGCTAAACCTTGTAAAACATGACTATTCATTATAAAATGCTTTTGTGGCATAATGTTAGTGTGCATTTGAAAATGTTTTTAAGCCACAAAAGGAAAATGCTTTGCATCTGATGAAACAGAGGGTTATTAATGGAGAATGAAGAATACAGAAAACAGCTGCTTAAGGGAAAGCACTGAAAAATACTTTCATTTTATCTGCATCCTTCAAGTTGATTCAAGTTCAATCCTTTAAATAAAAATGTATTTTGTTTAATGAAACTTCCTCAATAAATATTTTGAAAAATATAACCATGGAAAAAAATAAAAACAGTTAAAATCTTATTGTATGATATAAATATATTTATTATTTTATGTAAAGTATTCCAGTGCCATATCTACTATTATTATGTTTGCAATTTACCATTTAACAAAAGACATATAAACTGAGTCATTTATCCTAATAACAGATTCGGAGATAATTGTCTTAAAAAGACAAAATAAACCCATAAATAAAAGCGTTTCATGAAAGCCAAAGATTAATCCAATCCAAGATATAAAATAAAAGCCACTTGAAAGCCTGGTATTTAAGCTGGGTGGCAGTGTCAAAATATGCACACATTTTTTACTTTCTCTGCAAAAAAATTATTTCTAGAAAATTTTAATATAAAATATAAGCAAAAATCTAATAATGATTCAGATAGAAATATTAAGGATTTAGGGGTTTTGTTACATGTTTTTAACATCATAGCATGGAGACCTTAATATTTCTCTAAATCAATATATGAAACAATATTTTGAACAGTTACATAATATTACATTAATGGAATATATTCTAAATCAAATAAGTCCCCAGGGTTTATATTTTAGTTTATTTAAAATATTTATCCAGAGGGGAGGTGGAACCAGGGGAGGGAGGAACCAAGGGAGGTGGAAGCAGGGGAGGGAGGTGGGGATGGCTGGAGTGGGGTAAATGCAGACAACTGTACTTGAACAACAATAAAACAATCAAAAATAAATTTTAATATTAGGAAAACATTGCTATGGCCACGTTCAAACACACACACACACAATCTTCGGACACTTATCTAATTATTGATTGGAAAAATTCCTAGCATGAGTAAAAGAGCGATACCATTTTTTTCATAATTAAATTTTGAGACATATTGACTAATTCCTTTAAAGAAAAGCATTACTATTTGCATTTCAACTGGCAGCAAATATTTCTTAGTTTATTCCCATATAAATAATCATTGGATATTTGTTCATTAATCTGGTAGAAGAGCACTGTTATTTTAATTCTCATCTCTTTACTTTTGTACTTAAAACTTTATTTTTAATTTAAATATTTTTTATTGTTTATGTTACTACAGTTATCCTAATTTTTCCCCTTTATGCCCTTCTACCCAGTCTGCCCTCCACTCCCACAGTCAATCCTCTCACTATTGTTCATGTCAGTGGGTCCTTCATGTATGTTCTTTGACTAGTCCCTTCACCTTCTTCCAACCAGTCTTCTTAATTAGTATTAAAATTTAAATGTTTGTATTCATTGGACATTTTAAATATATAAAAATTGAGGAGTTTGGATATTAGTGCACACCCACAAAACCATCACAACTCTTGATGCCATGTAAGTGCCCATTCCTGCCAGTTCCCTCCCACTCTCTTAATTATTATTATTTGTGATAAGAACACAATATAAGAGTCATTCTCTTAAATTTTTAGGTATGGAATGTTATATTGTCAACTTGAGCAACTGAGCTTATAGTACACCACTTGCACTTGTTCACCTTATATAACTGAAACTTTGTACCCTTTGACTAATAGCTACTTTCTTGCCCCTCCTAACAGGCCCTGGGAACTCTCATTGAACTCTCATCTGTGAGTGTAACTAGTTAGATTTCTCATATAAGTGTTTTCATGTAGTTTTTTCCCTTCTGTGATTGGCTTATTTCAGTTGGTATAATTCCTTTCAGGCTCATTCATATTGCTTGTGGATGTCAGGATTTCCTTTTATTTTTTTAAAGCTGAATTTGTTCTATGATATTGATATGCCACCTTTCTTTATTTTTATACCACCTTTTTATTATCTATTCATCCATTGAGGAATATTGAGTGTGCTTCCATGTCTTAGCTATTATGAGTAAGGTTAAACGAACATGGGAGTGCATATATCTCTTCAAGATCCTGATTTCAGTTCTTTTGGAAATATATCCAGAAGTGGGGTTGCTAGATCATGTAGTGGCTCAATTTTTAATTTTTTAAGGAATTGCCATATTTTTTTTCCATAGTGCCTGTACGATTTTGCATTTCTATCAACAGTGTATAAGGTCATCTTTTTCTTGACATCCTTACCAATATTGCTATCTTTTCTGTTTTTATAAAAAACACTCTACCAGGTATGAAGTGATATCTCATTTCGGTATTGATTTGCATTTCCCTGATGATTAGTAGTGTTTCATATGCCCATTGACCATTGGAATATCTTCTTTCAAGAAATATCTATTCAGCCCTGGCTGGTGTAGCTCAGTGGTTTGAGCACGCACGGGCCTGCAAACCAAAGGAGCGAGGTTTGATTCTCAGTCAGGGCACATGCCTGCGTTGCAGGACAGTTCCCAGCAGGGGATGCACGAGAGGCAACCATACATTGCTATTTCTCTCCCTCTCTCCTTCCTTTCCCCTCTAAAGAAAAAGAAAATAAAATCTTAAAAAGAACAGAAATATCTATTCAATTTGGGCTTTTATTTTTTATTTTTTGCTATCGAGTTGTATAAGTTCTTTATATATTTTGGATATTAGCCCTTTATCAGATATATGGTTTGCAAATATTTCCTCCTATCTATAGGTTATCTTTTCATTTTAATGATTTTTTTTTTTGCTGTGCTCCAAGATTTTCAGTTTGACATAATCTCACTTGCCCAAGTTTGTTTCTGTTGCTTTTGCTTTTGGGGTCATATCCAAGAAATTATTGTTAGGAAGATTTATCTTTTTTTTTTCTTTTTCTAACTAGGAGTTTTATAATCTCAGATGTTACTTTCAAGTCTTTAAATCATTTGAAGTTGATTTTTATGTATGGAAGTTCAGTTTCATTCTTTTGTTTGTTGTTATTTAGTTTTTACCATCACCATTTATTAAAGAAACTATCCTCCCTCCATTGTGTATTCTTGGCATTCTTGTCTGAAATCAATTGATTATAAGAATGGATTTATTTCTGGCTTCTCTATTCTATTCTAATGGTCTATATGATGATTTTAATGCCAGTACCATACTGATATTTTTTAGGTAACATGGTAATACATTTTGAACAGGAATTCTGGTACCTACCACTTTGTTCTTCTAACTTAAAATTTCTTTAGCTATTAAGGTATTCTGTAATTTAACACAAAATTTAAGATTTTAGAAATTTCCATAAAAAGTGTCACTGGGCTTTTGATAAGAATTGCATTGTATCTGTGGATCATTTTTGGTAATATGAATATTTCACCATGAACTTTTCTACTCTACGAGCATGAGGTGTTATTTCATTTCTTTGTGCTTGCTTTAATTTCTTTCATTTGGTATTTTAAACTATGCAGTGTATAAGTTTCTTACCTCCTACATAGCCTTGAGTAGGTAATTATTTTAATTATTATATAAAGGGGATTTTTTAAATTTTATTTTCAGATAATTTGTTGAAATATGTAAAAACACAACAGAATTTTGTACATTGATTTTGTTTCCTGCATCTTTGACAAATTTATTTATTCTAATTTTTTTTGGTGGAGTCTTTAGGTTTTTCTAGATATAAGATCATGCTCATCAGAAAGTAATTTTACTTTTTCTTTCCAACTCCCATGCATTTTATTTATTTTTTCCTTGCCTAATTGTTCTGGCTAAGACTTCCAGTACTATGTTGAATATAAGTGGCAAGAAGGGGCATTCTTGCTGGATTCTACATAGCAGAGGAAACCACTACAGATGTTGTTAGCTGTATATTTTTTATATATAGTCTTATGTTGAGGTAAGTTCCCTCTGTATGGGACTTGTTGAGAGTGTTTGTTACTTAAAAATTTCTATATTTTGTCAGATGTTTTTTCTATTGTCTGTTGAGATAATGATGTAATTTTTGTCCTTCATTCTGTTAACGTAATGTATCCCATTGATTGTCTTGCATATGTTGAAACATCCTTGCATCTTAGAGATAAATCTCATTTGGTGTGAGGGGTAATGATCTTTTTAATGCACTGTTGAATTCAGTTTGATAGTATTTTTTGAGGAATTTTGCATGCATGTTCATCAAGGATATTGGCATGTGGTTTCTTTCTGGCTGGTATTTCTGGGTAGATTTGGTATCTGAATGATGCTGGCTTCATAAATAAAGTTTGGAAGTGCTCCCTTACTTATGTTTTGGGAAAAGTTTAAAAACAATTGTTGACTTCCAGTCAAGATGGAGGCATAGGCAGAAATGGTTTGCCTCTTCACACAACCACATCAAAATTACAACTAAAATATAGAAAAACCATCACTCAAAATCATCAGAAATTAAGTTGAATGGAAGTCTGACAACTACAGAGTTAAAGAACCACATACACCCAGACTGGTAGGAGAGGGTGCAGATGCAGAACAGGGTGGTCCCACATCGACATGTCATGGATCAGAATTCATGAGGGATAGCATGGTAGTGAGGAATACCAGATCAACACCAGGCCCCCAGCCCAGGATTCCGGTGCCAGGAGATAAGTTTCCACAACTTCTGGCTTCAAAAATCAGTGGGGATTGAGAGGGTGGAAGAAACTTCTAGAGTCCCAAGCAGTTCCTCTGAAAGAACTTACACATAGACTCACCTATTCAGATTCACTTCCTCTGAGCCCCCAGCACCAGGGTAGCACCATGAAAGCCACCAGTGGTATGTATACAGGGAGAGACCAAGTGTCTGGAATCAAGGAGAGCAGAGGCCATTGTCTCTTTGCTAACCCCCACTCTGCCCACAGAACCAGCAAGCTGGTGCCATATCCAAGACTCCAATAACCTGCCTAACGCTCTTTAACTTATCTTGGAGATCCCCAGAGACTCCACTCCACCCAACTTATGGGTCCACCCAAGCTGCTTTTCCATATGAATGGCTGATATGGCTCATACTTCACAGCTTCCTAAATCCTATCAAACAAGCAATAGCTGGTTTCAGTGAGCTCCAGGCCTGGCACTAAGGGAAGCCAGGTTAGATTCACAGCTTGGTTTCTCCTAGGAATCTCCAAGCCCAGCACAAGAA
>PVKM010017648.1:0-25710 GCA_004027735.1 Carollia perspicillata
GGGCTGGGAGGGTTGGCTGGGATGGGGGTAAAAGGCAGAAAACTATACTTGAACAACAACTAAAATGAAAATAAAAATAAATTAAAAAATGAGAAACAAAATTTAAAAAAAGAAAAAATAATAAAAGACACTTTAAATTGGAAAGGAGGAAGTAAAGCTGTGATTGTTTGCAGATAATATGATAATGTACACAGAAAACCCTGTTGACTCCACCAAAAAGTCTAGTAACTGAATTTGGCCAAATAGAGGGATACAAAGTCAATATTCAGAAATCAAAGGCTTTTTTGTACATAAACAATGAAATAACAGAAACTGAAATCAGGACAAAAACTGTCATTTGCTATAGCAACAACAATAATAAAGTACCTAGTAATAAACCTAACCAAGAAGGTAAAATAGACCTTTACTCAGAAAGCTATAGAACACTGAAGAAAGAAGTTAAGAAAGACACAAATAATGGAAGCATATACCATGTTCATGGATTGGAAGAATTAACATCATCAAAATGTCCATAGTACCCATAATACCCAAAGGTATTTATATATTCAACACAATCTCTATTAAAATACCAATGACTTATTTCATAGATTTAGAACAAACATTTCAGAAATTTATATGGAACCATAAATGACCCCAAATAGCCTCAGCAAAATTGAGAAAGAAGAATAAAGTAGGAGAGATGACAATATCTGATATCAACCTATGACAAGGCCACTGTAATCAAAACAGTCTGGTACTGGCCTAAGAACAGACACACAGATCAATGGAACATAATAGAGAGCCCACAAATAAACCCATGTTTCTATGGTCAATTAATAATACAACAAAGAGGGCAGAAGCATAAAATGGAGTAAAAATAACCCCTTCGACAAGTGGTGTTGGGAGATCTGGACAGCTATATGGAAAAAAATGAAACTCGACCAATTTACACCACACAAAAAATACTCAAGATGGATAAAAGACTTAAATATAAGTTGTGACATCATAAAAGCCCTAGAGGATAAGAACACAGGCATGAAAATCTCAGATATCCCGCAGAGCAATATTTCACTGAATGTTGTCCCCTAGAGCAAGGGACATAAAGGAAAGAATAAAGAATTAGGACTTCATCAAAATAAAAAGCTTCTGCACAGCTAAAGAAAACATCAGCAAAATTAATAGGGAACCAACTGTATGGGTAAATATATTTGCAAATGATACCTCAGACAAGGGTTTGAGCTCCAAAAATATATAAAGAACTCACGTGACTCCACTCCAGGAACACAAACAATGTAGTTATAAAATGGGCAAAAGACCTGAACAGACACGTCTCCAAGGAAGACACACTCAGAGGGCCCAGAGACACATGAAAAGATGCTCTGCACCAGTAGCCATCAGAGAAATGCAAATTAAAACCACAGTGAGAAACGACTTCACACTAGTCAGAATGGCCATCACAAACAAATCAACAAACAACAAGTGCTGGCCAGCAAGGTTGTAGAGGAAAGGGAGTGCTAGTACATTGTTAATAGAAATGCGGACTGGTACAACCACTGTGGAAAACAGTATGGAATTTCCTCAAAAAACTAAAAATGAAACTGCCTTTTGACCAGCAATTCCACTGCTGGGATTATACCCCAAGAACCCTGAAACACCAATTCAAAGGAACCTACGCACCCCAATGTTCATTGAAGCACAATTTACAATAATAGCCAAGTGCTAGAAACAGCCTAAGTGCCCAGGAGTAAATGAGAGGACCAAAAGCTATGGTACATTTACACAATGAAATACTACGCTGCTGAAAGAAAGTAGGAATACCAACCCTTCACAACAGCATGGATGGAACTGGAGAGTATTAGGCTAAGTGAAATAAATCAGGCAATGAAAGATAAATACCATATGATCTCACCTATAAGTGGAACCTAATCAACAAAAGAAACAAGTGAGCAAAACGGAACCAGAGGCTTGGAAATAAAGAACAAATTGACAGTAAGCAGAAGGGAAGGGGGAATGGGTATGGGTGTCAGGGGAAAGATGGGGAAGGGTCATCAAGGAACATGCATAAAGGACCCATGGACAAAGACAACATTGAGGGGGAGGATTGAGGGTTGGTGGGGGCGGTGGTTAGGTTGGGGGAGAGTAATGGGGAGAAAATGGGGAAAACTGTAATTAACAATAAAAATTAATAAGAAAAAATACAGAATCAAATAATAATAAAAACATAATTTATGATTTTGCTAGTACATCAATTAATTGATAGTACATCAGTGCAAAATTGGAAACGGAAAGATAAATTTCTCAAAATATTAACTAATTAATTATTTTTAATAAAATAAATAAAAAATAAATAAATTATTTATTTTTAAAAATAAATAAATAATTTATTTTTAGAGAAAGGAGTAGAGAGAGGGAAAAAGACAGGGAGAGAATTATTGATGCAGACTTACAGCCAAGACAGAGGAGTGGGTAGACACACTATGCCTCCTTACACAATCAAAAGAAGGACAACAACAAATTTAAAAACAAAATTCAACCAAAACTGCTAGAAATTTGAACTGTATGGAAGTCTGACAACCAAGGAGTTAAAGAAATATTCATCGAGACCTGTAGGAGGGGCAGAGACAAGCAGCTGGGGCGGAGAGGACAAGAAGCAATGCAGTGGCTGGCGGACCAGGTGGTCCCACATTTGCAGTCAGATAAACTGAGGGGAACAACTGGGGAGTGAGACAGACTGTGCAAACCAGGGTTCCAGCGTGGAAATAAAGCATCAAAACTCTTGACTGAAAAAACCCGTGAGGGTTGCGGCAGTGGGAGAAACTACCAGTCTCACAGAAGACTTCATTGGAGAGACCCAAAGGGTCCTACAAAGCACACAAACCCACCTACCAGGGAATCACTACTAGTAGGGCCCAGTTTGGTTGTGGGTCATGGAGGAAGTGACTGAAAGCTGGTGGAGAGCTGAGCAAGTACCATTGTTCCCTCTCAGACCCCTCCCCTGCATACAGAATACTAAGCAGTAAGTGAGTTGTCCTGCCCTGGTGAATGCCTAAGGCTCTGCCCTTTATGATGTAACTGGTGTGCAGAGACAAAAAGAAATATGGCCTAAATGAAAGAACAGATCAAAGTTCCAGAAAAAATACAACTAAGTGATGAAGAAATAGCCAACCTATCCCATGTACAGTTTAAAACACCGGTAATCAGGATGCTAACAGAAATGGTTGAGTATGGTCACAAAATAGAGGAAAAAGTGAGGGCTTTGCAAAGTGAAAAAAAGGAAAATGCACAGGGAACCAACAGTGACGGGAAGGAAATCAGGACTCAAATCAATGATTTGGACAAGAAGAAAGAAATAAACATTCAACCAGAACAGAACGAAAAATAAGAATTCAAAAAAATGAGGAGAGGCTTAGGAACCTCCGGGACAACTTTAAACATTCCAACATCCAAATCATACGGGTGTCAGAAAGAAAAGAGCAACAGCAAGAAATTAAAAACTTATTTGAGAAAATAATGAAGGAGAACTTCCCTAATCTGGCAAAGGAAACAGATTTCCAGGAAGTCCAACGAGCTCAGAGTCCCAAAGACATTGGACTGAAGGAAGCACACACCAAGGCACATCACCATTGCATTACCCAAAATTAAAGATAAGGAGAGAATCTTAAAAGCAGCAAAAGAAAAGGAAATAGTTACCTACAAAGGAGTTCCCATTAGACTATCAGCTGATTTCTCAAAAGAAAACTTGCAGGGAAGGGGCTGGAAAGAAGTATTCAAAGTCATGAAAGGCAAGCACCTACAACCAAGATTACTCTATCCAGCAAAGCTATCATTTAGAATGGAAGGGCAGATAAAGTGCTTCCCAGATAAAGTCAAGTTAAAGGAGTTCATCATCTCCAATCCCATACTGTATGAAATGTTAAAAGGATTTACCTAAGAAAAAGAAGATCCAAACTATGAACAGTAAAATGACAAGAAACTCACAGTTGTTAACAACCAAACCTAAAAAAACAATAACAAAAACAAACTAAGCAGACAACTAGAACAGAAGCAGAATCACAGAAATGTAGATCACATGGAAGTTATCAGTGGGGAGGGGAACAGGACAAATGGAGGAAACGGTACAGGAAATAAGAAGCATAAAAGGTAGACACAAAGTAGATGGCAGGGGGCGGTTAGGAATGGTATAAGAAATGTAGAGGCCAAAGAACTTACATGTACAAACCATGGACATGAACTAAGGGGAGAGGAATGCAAGTGCAGGGTAGAGGGGAATAAAGGGGGGAAAATGGAAAAAAATCCATGTGTTGCCTCCCACACGTGCCCCACTTGGGGCCTGGGCCCTGCAACCAAGAATGGAATTGGTGACCTTTGGCTTTGTGGAAGAACACCCAACCCACTGAGACTCACTGGTCAGGGCGACCTAATTGATGTTCCATACAGTCGGCAGTCTAAGCTTTTAAGGAGATGACACTTTTCAGTATAAAGAAAAACTTCTCTTCTAATTATTACATGTAATATTTTAGGAAGTTGTCAGTGGTGTATCTCTCCCCTAATTTTAAATATGACTGAAAAGAAGTTTAAATAACCAAATGTAGAGTAAGGAATCAGTAATGCAAATAGGAAAAAAAAGTCTCCCATTGTACTTAAGTATACTGACACTGCTCTACTAAGAACGTGTTTATCAGGAATGGCATCGAAAGAACAAATTTATAGATCGAAAACAAATCAATTCTTCCATGACCAAATGTCAAACATAAAAACACCTGAATGGTTTATAGGTCTGTCACATCACACCACATTTAGCATACATCTAACTGCACAGAAATAATTTATCATTAAAGCCTTTTTAATACAGGTCAAGGTTGCTGGGGCTTGATGTTTTACATCTTAAGGTTTAAAAAATGCTCTAAATTCTAGGTGGTTTTTAACTTTGTAATCTTTGGGAAGGAAAACTGAAACTTCCTATAAACTCAGATTAATGCCTGCTAGTGCATAGAAATAAAAAGAAAAACTAAAACCTTCCTCCATCTATAAAAACAAAATAGTGTGGCCTCTGTTTCTTTTCTGATAAGAGTCTTAAATACCAAACAGTTAACTGCATAATAACATATACTGGCAGCCAGGCAGCCTGCTTAGCAGATATATAAAGCAGGTAAAAGGAGAAAAAGTTAATTTCTTGGCTGAATGATTCCATCGGTAGCTAGAGGGCAAACCTGAAAGTCTTTTAGTAAAGTAGCAGTTGATTCTTCTATCAATCTGTAGCACACATACTCTTCCAAGGAAAGCATTAAATATGAAAATCATATCCCGTTATCATCTGTTTCCAGCTTTCAGCCCTGTAAGCTTTTCTTAATGAATGCTGCAGCCTAAGGAACAAGCACGCTGTTGGCTTTTTCTGAATAATGGAGTGATGCTACCATTTTTGCTATTACAATATCGACTGGCTGAGGGGGTTTCACACATAGTCACAAGTGACTACTCTTGCCAGCATGCTCGAAGTTATTACAAGATGTTTTTAGACATTTCATCTAAAAGAGCTTTACTGCTTTTAGTGAAGAAAACATCTATGGTCTTGAACAGAATCATTTATATGGAGATAGGCAGGAGGATTAGAAGCCTGCATTATGGCAGATACATAGCAGAATTTATTTAAGTATTCCTTTCCAGTCTTTTTGTCTGTTGCTTAGATATACAGTCATTTCTTTTCACTTTATCTGTGAAAAGGTTAAAAATGTACAAAATTACATATACCAAAAAAGAAGAAAAATGCCACATTTTATTTTTCATTTAATGTAGTTTTGAAAATTAGATAAAGAGCAGCTACAAAACATTATTTAGGAAAACACAATTTTACCTACTAACAACACAGGTTTTCTTTGGAATCTCTCTCTTTTACACCCACAGTCACTGCCTTTCAGCTAATTTGATTGAATTATACATTAAACATTAAAGCAATACTCTCTAAGCAACAGTCTTTAAATAATCACTTAAGGTTTAATAAAAAATATCTTTGTAATAAGATGCTTTTTAAAAAGAATATCTTAAAAGATGAATACTCCACAAATCCTCTGTTGACAGAATGTTTATCATTTCAATTTATTACCTTTTCTCTGTCTTCATTTTTCGGTTCACCTTTTACTGCCAGGTTATCTTTTGAGAGTAGCTGCATCTCCTTAATTTGAGTCTCATACTCAATCTAAATATAAACAAAGTTTGATTTTGTCATGGATAAAATTACAACTAGCACGTCTCTGTATTTTTAGTCTTTACAGAATAAAAGGAACAGTGAGGTAGAAAGTAAAACTAATACTGCTGAGAAATTCAACTTATCTTAGAAGATAGACAATTTCACAAACAAAATGTATAAAAAGCTGAA
This sequence comes from Carollia perspicillata, assembly GCA_004027735.1. Lineage (NCBI taxonomy): Eukaryota > Metazoa > Chordata > Mammalia > Chiroptera > Phyllostomidae > Carollia > Carollia perspicillata. The sequence goes on from PVKM010017648.1 coordinate 6,353, forward strand.
TTCCATAAAGTGTTATATGTTTTTAAATAAAATAAGATTCAATGAATTTTTACTTAGTCTCTCATTAATCCAGGGAGTAAAACCTTGATATACTAAGCTATCATAAAAATCCAGTTACTTTATTATGAAAATAACACATCAAATGCTATTTTCTCTGAAAAGTTTTGTCCTAAACAAAGAAAATCAATCTTATTGACTTCTTATTTGTATGATATCTACATAATAATCATGGTCCTACTAGTTACAACAATGGAGTCAATTATTTGCTAGATCATCAACTTAACACAAATTCTATTTTCTATGAATAAAAATACACTGCAGACATCAGTGATCCAAACCATAGGAATCAAGTTTGCTCTGCCACTAATAAATACATAAAAATATCTCCATCATTATCCCACTATAATTGGTTAAAGTGATTCCATCATAAAATGACTTTTTCTTAAAAGCAAGGCATAAAAAATCACTTTGATTCAGTATGTTAATAATTAAAGCCTAAAAAAGTCACTGAATGTGGTCCATCACAGGTAAGCATCAGAACATTTTCTAAATTAGGCAGTGATGCACTGCAATTAGAAACACATCTATGAGATTATCAATTTAGAAAACTGCTTCCTTAGTTCTCAGTCTGAACGTAGAATAGACCTGGGCTTTGTTTTGACACACAAAACCTGAACAGATAATAATTACCAAAATTGACTTGTTTCCCTCAAAATATCTTAAAAGGTATTATATGCTGCCCCATTTTTAATAAGTTAAGCAGGAATTTTTGTTTTCTCTATCAGATGTTATTAACATGATACATGGCAGTAATGACCTAAATAGATACTGAATTCTGAATTAAATAAACGTTTTATAAGATCAAAACAATGAAATGAAGCAAAAAATAAAGAAACAGGTAATTATGAAAATATATTTTATATCTATTTCATATCTACTACTTTGAACTCAGAAATATTTAATTTTTAGCCCCAAGAACTTTCAACAGGCATACATTCCACACTCCAAGGCAAAGTATCTTTAAAAAGGGATGAGAGGCGGATTACCAAATAAACAAAGGTTTATTAAGTAATCCTAGATTAAGCAAAAATTCTTTGTTCCTGTGACTGCAAACGTTTTCTTCTGCTCTTTGAGACTGGTTACAAACATGCAGTGGGCGTTGCACCTGATTTCCTCATTATGGAAACATTTCTAAGCCATACACCTTCCAAAGACAGAGCACTTTCTCATGGGAACATAGGAGTGTTATTCAATTCATTTTGCTGAAGCAAAAAGTGATAACCACAGTAAGGCTGCATATGGATCAGTAAGGAAAAGTATCAAGAGTCCAATTTATTGACTGTTCTCAATGCACCTGAAAAATTTACTGAACTTCAGGTGCTCTCCTAAATTAGTGATTCAAATAAAAACTGTACAATGTATTTGAAACAAAAGTTGCTGTGGCAAACTGGTAACTGATACAAACTGGAACTCTGCATCATCTACAACCATGGATTTCCACCTAAAATTGCTCTGTTCTCTTTCTTTGCCATAAATATAAATATAAATATAAATACAAAAGTACTTGGTTATGGTCCATCAAACCTATACCCTGAACACTGAAGAGCAGGGGTTTTCAGTCATGCTCTGTGGGGGTCATAAGGCCCTTTAGTTCCACTTTCTCTTTTATCTGCATTTAAACAAAGGGTTCTACTATGTTTAAAAGTTTGTTTTTAAGTTTGGAAAATACTGTATGGATGAATCTTTCCAAGACTTACCCAGCTAAAACATGCCTGACAAAACAGCAGAGCATGTGTCCCTATATGCATCTATTTCTCCAACAATCAGTCTTTCGTGTTTCATTATCTTTTTCTTCTCTGATCAGGGCTCACATGATTCTCATATTTTCACAACACATCAGAGGGCGTCACCACATCCTTTCTCTCTGGGGCAGACTCAGCTCCCGGTTCTCTTCTTGCCGTGGGACCTAGATTCCTCACAGTCAGATCTGTTGCATCAGGAGCCAAACTACCCATGCCCAGTAGTACCTGACGGTCCAGTGCTTCTTCAGATTTAATCTCCACATCCCCTAACTCCCCTAGGGAAAATCTGTTTAAATAACCCATGAGCATTGAATTAACTGGGTTCTCCACCCAGTAACTTGTTCTGTTACTGTACTGCTTTGCAACACTGGGCTGGATGTTGCCCACCTAAATTTAGGAGGACCTTCTCATCCACTTCCGTACTCTGCACAAACAATTCACTACTTTTCAATTAATGAAATCTCTTGACAATGATCTGTGGTCATGGGCAAAGCAGATGAAGGTTCTAGCAGATCTTCCAGGTCTCTGGGATCTCTTTCCATTCTGAAAACACTTCCTGTTTTCCATTATGTTTCCTTCTTTTCTTCTGTGTTCCCACTCACATTCTTTCAATTTCTCCCTTATTACTACTTTCCTGGAAGTACTTTTTTTTCATAGTCTACCTTTTTTTAATTGATCTTTGGGATTGTACAGTAATTCTCACTTGCAAAACTGACAGACATTTAAAATAAGGAAGTCTGGCCTCCTCATATTAGACTTGCAGAATGGGTACAGAGAGTGACATAAACTTTCTGACTTGACTCTCAGGTGAATATGAAAGATGGGACTAAAATTCAGTAGTTTTTGTTTTCCTTCTATTCTTTTTCCGGCTTCCTTTTAGGTCCTGAACCAGGATCTAGGCTATGGAGGAACACTTATTTAGTAAACTAGTTCATGTTAATGGGCAAGACACTTTCATTATAGGATTTCCTACAGACTTTGTCGTCCAGGAAGCTGAAGGTCATACTCTGCACACAGAGGCTGTCACAACACTTAGTAGGAATTGAATGAGAGCTGAAAAAATTTGTTTGCCTCAAATTTTATTCCCTATAGGCACAAATAGCCTAATGACTGAATTTTTCTCAAGAATCACATCTTTAAATAATGATATTATATCTTCAGAACATCTCTATTAAGTACAAATGCCCCTGGAAGGTATAACAGAGGGTACAATCAATACCACATTAGTTCTTACACAGTTGTGCATGGTCCATAAAAGAACAAGACAAAAAACATGGAAGAATTAATTTTCAATCAAGGGGAGAGTTTCAAAGCTTACTGAGTGCTTATTATATGCCACATTCTAGGTCAGATACTGAGTACGAAAATAATGACAAGGAGCTCATAGTGAGGTGGAAAAACAGACTCATAATCAATTATAATACCACGAAGGCAGTGCTTATTGAGATAACTATGACACAGACCTAAGGCAGGATAGAGGGAGAGAGGCTTTCTAGTTGAAGGATGTAGGAGATAATGTGGTACTTTCAAGGAAATGCAAACTGTTTAGCATGTTTAAAATTCTGTGAGTGGTGCAAGTGAGTGAATGAGTATGCGTGAAAGAGAGTGCACACGTGTGGGAGATAAAGACATAGATAGACAGTGGGCAGACACGGGTTGGAAGAGAGAGAAGGGATGGGGGACATGAAGGAGACAGGAACGGGAGAGCAGTGGGAGGTGGGAAGAGAGGGAGACCACAACAGGGGAGAGGGCAGAGATAGAAGACAGTGATGGGAATGGAAGGAGAAGGTGGAAGGAGACAGATTAGGGACAAAATGTACATATGTCTGCACTTGATTGAGAGAGACAGAGGAAGAACATGTGTGCACATGTGTCTCAGGAGTTCAGTCTGTGGGTTGGTATGCAGGCAGAGACCAGCCTCTGGACTTTGTCTTGGCAAGGCTGAGGACTCAAGGATTTCAGACAGAAGAGAGACATAACCAGGTGATGACCTCCCTGCCTGGGGACCTTCCTTGAGTACCCTGACATGTCAGCCCCATGCCGGACACTTGAATGTAGGAGGCTAAAGCAGATGCTGGCAGTGCCCCCAATTATTCCAGGCCCCCCAAATAAAGTTGTATAATTCATAGAATCAGTTGAATGGTTTTTTATGCTTTTAGTCCATTTAAACATTTTTTAAGACTTTATTTATTTATCTTTAGAGGGGAAGGGAAGGAGAGAGGGAGAGAAATATCAATGTGTGGTTGCCTCTTTCGTGTCCCCCGCTGGGAACTGGCCTGCAACCCAGGCATGTGCCCTGACTGGGAACTGAACTGCAGTTGTTTGGTTCGCAGGCCTGTGCTCAATCCACTGAGCTACACCAGCCAGGGCCTAAAATTTTTCAGTATTACATAATAAAGTGGGCCGAGTCTTACAAAGAAGGAAAAGTTCACTTTAAATAATTTGGGCAGAGGCTTCTGGACAAGATGGAGGCATAGGTAGACACACTGTGCCTTCTCACACAATGAAAATATGGACAACAACAATTTAGAAACAAAATAACAACCACAACTGACAGAAAATTGAACTGTATGGAAGTCTGACAATCAAGGAGTGAAAATAGACACATTCTTCCAGACTGTGGAAGGGCAGAGTCAGGCGGCCAGGCAGAGAGGGGTCTCAGCAAAAAAAGCGATGGCACCGGGTGTGCAAGGCAGCAGCTGAAAAACCCCGGGCATGCAAGTAGCAGCGGGTGGACCCTGGGCACAGGGTGGCAACAGGCAGACACAGCAAGGCAGCGATTGTGAAACGGGGCACAGCTGCAAGGTGGCTGGCTGACTGGGCAGTCCCACATTCGTATGCAGATAAACCACGCAAAACTGAGGAGCAAGACAGACCACACAACCCAGGGCCCTAGTGCGGGGAAATAAAGCCTCAAAAAATCTATTGAAAACACCTGTGGGGATTGAGGTGCCAGGAGAGACTCCCAGCCTCACAGGAGAGTTCCCTGGAGAGGCCCATAGGATCCTAGAATGTACACAAGCCCACCCACACAGGAATCACCACCAGAAAGGCCCAGTTTGCTTGGGGGAAGAGGTGGAAGGGAATGAAATCCAGCAGAAAGCAGAGCAAGTGCCATTGTTCCCTCTCAGACCCCACCCCCACATAAACATCACAACCCAGTAACTGGGTTGCCAGGCCCTGGTAAACACCTAAGTCTCTGCCCCTCATACGTAACAGGCATAACAAGACAAAAAAAATGGCCCAAATGTAAGAACAGATCATAGCTCCATAGCAAATACAACGAAGCGACAAAGAGACAGCCAACCTATCAGATGCACAGTTCAAAGCACTGGTGATCAGGATGCTCACAGAATTGGTTGAATTTGGTTGCAAATTAGATGAAAAAATGAAGGCTACACTAAGTGAAATAAAGGAAAATGCACAGGGAACCAATAGTGATGGGAAGGAAACTGGGACTCAAATCAATGGAGTGGACCAGAAGGAAGAAAGAAACAACCAAATAGAAAAGAATGAAGAAACAAGAATTCAAAAAAAAAATGAGGAGAGGCTTAGGAACCTCCAGGACATCTTTAAACGTCCCAACATCCGAATCATAGGGGTACCAGAAGGGGAAGAGGAAGAGCAACAAGCAGAAAACTTATTTGAACAAATAATAAAGGAGACTTTATTATTTCCCCAATCTGGTGAAGTAAATAGACTTCCAGGAAGTCCAGGAAGCCCAGAGTCCCAAAGAAGGTGGATCCAAGGAGGAACACACCAAGGCACATCATAATTACATTAGCCAAGATTAAATTGAAGGAGAGAATTCTAGAAGCAGCAAGAGATAAGGGGACAGTCACCTACAAAGGAGTTCCCATCAGACTTTCGGCTGATTTCTCAAAAGAGACCTTGCAGGCAAGAAGGGGCTGGAAAGAAGTATTCCAAGTCATGGAATGCAAGGACCTACATCCAAGACTGCTCTATCCAGCAAAGCTTTGATTGGAAGGGCAGATAAAGTGCTTCTCAGATAAGGTCAAGTTAAAAGAGTTCATCATCACCAAGCCTTTATTATATGAAATGTTTAAGGGACTTATCTAAGAAAAAGAAGATAAAAAATATGAACAGTGAAAGGACAGCAAACTCACAGTTATTAACATCCACACCTAAAACAAAAGCAAACAAGCAGACACCTAAACAGTAGCAGAGCCACAGAAATGGAGATCATGTGGAAGGTTAGCAACAGGGGAGTGGGAGGAGAGATGGGGAGAAGGTACAGAGAATAAGTAGCATAGACGGTGGGGAGAAAATAGACAGGGAGAGGGCAAGAGTAGTGTGGGAAATGTAGAAGCTAAAGAACTTATGACACAGGGTCATGAACTAAAGAGGGGGAGTGGGTGGGAGGGGGTGTGCAGGGTGGACGGAAGTGAAGGGGCAAAAATGGGACAATGGTAATAGCATAATCAATAAAATATATTTTTAAAAAATCTGGGCAAATCCCACTTCTCTCACACTACTTCATTTTGTTTCACTTTCAGGAATTCTACCAATTACCTAGAAGTTCATTTACATTACCTATATTCAAGAAGAAATACTCTACCTCCAGCATGTTGAGGTGTGTGGGCAACATACTATCAACATGATTAATCATAACATCTTTCTACTGAGACTTATGTGAGTTCAGTCAGTAAAGGAGGTACAGATCTGATACCTGAGTGGAGCAGGATTAAGAAGAGACGAGTGGCTCTGGCATATTCCTGAGAACTCTACTGAACAGTGGCAGAGAAGGAAGACCCAGAAAGAGATTGGAAAACACCAGAGGCAAACCTCCTCTACTCTGAAACTCTGCCTACTGCACAGTTTGCTGAGCTAAGTGGTGCCAATGCCTGGTTTCATGAGCACACGTAAAGCACGTCGACTTAGCGTAACTGCCAAATACAGTTCTCCATGGAATTCAACGTCTCTCCCAATTGTAGCTACATGATCTGTTCTTTTATGCCATCAGCAATTTTTTTTTAAAAGGCATTCTTTATAAAAAATTTAAAGAGTAACATCTATGTAATTTCTGAACCATGTTTATGAATAAAGCTTTACATATCCCTATAAATATAATTTATCATTTTTCTTTCTGGTCTCCTAATACTGTTATTCTTTAGTAACTCATATAAGTTTCTTTCATATCCTTTTATACACAACAGATGCTCTCAATATAAAAAATATTTATAAGGGATAATTCTTCCCTTCAAATTCCTCCATTTCACATTTGGTTATAATAAGAAATCAATAATTATAGATGTAGAAGATAAAATTAGAAAATCATCATTTCAAAATTTCCCATATGACTGATGCAGGCACTATTAATGAATCCTAAAAACACTAGGTAAAAGGTTGTTGAGGAGTAAGATATTCCCAAGATGTCAAACCACCATCCCATAGATTTATTTACTAATTTACAAAGGAAAAAAGTACCTCACAATAGAGAGATCTAGAGATCATCATCTTGACCAAGGAATCAAACTCAGCTTCTCTTAGGTAAGACCACCTGATATCAAAAATGATTTGCTTCCTGATCGGATGCAGCAGGAAGAATATAATCTCAGGTGTGAGTATGTAATTAATTAAAAATTCAGCCCTCAGAATTTCTGGGGCAAAGGGGAAGGGTTTACAGGAACAAGTATAAAGGACACATGGACAAAAACTAGGGGGCAGGAGTGGAAATGGGAAGGAGGTGGGGAGGGTTGGGGGGTGGGGTGTGATGGGAGTAAAAAAAAAAATTCAGCCCTCAAAGTCACATTTCAAATGTTCAATCGCCCAGTACGGCTAGTGGCTACTGTATTGGACAGCATCAGTATACAATGAACATTCCCATCATTACAGAAAGTTCTATTAGGCAGTGCTGGTTTAGACTGAATTTCCAGTTTACAGGAAATATAGGGGATGCTATACAAGTTAAGTTACTTCATGAGAAGGTAGAGCTCTTCCAGAAAGACGATAATACTGTAGAAAATAGAAGGCAGCAGAAAAAGAGGAAGATGAAATATCAGATGTATTAACTCCATAAAAGAAGCGGTAGCTATGAGTTTACGCAGGCTGAGAAGGGCTTCTGAGGACAGAACATTTTGGACAACACTCATAGTGTCATCAGGGGTTGTAGCCAATTCAATGGCACATAATGAACACTTACAAGCTAAATGATACCTCAGAGAAATAACCAGTTAAATTCAGAATACGAGGCATCCTATAAGCCTACCGTCTTCAAAAAGTTAGTATTACTAGGGGAAAAGAAAAAGGAAGAGTGGTGTCATCAAAAAGACACAATAACCAAATGTAATATGTGCAACATAGTTGGCTCCTGGTCTGGAACTGGGGAAATTGGAATATCAACTGGATATTAAGTGATATTATGGAATCCTTATTAATTATCTTAGGTGCGGTAATGAATGGTATTATGATTATGTAGGAGACTGCCATTTAGGGGAGAAGTGTTATGGTGTCTGCACCATACTTTCAAATATACACACACACATATAGCAAATATGGCAAAATATTTACAACTATTGCATCCAGAGTTTAGGAGTTGTTTTAGTACATTCAGCTGCTATAACAAAACACCAGTGGGCAGTGGGTTACAAACAACAGAAATGTATAGCTCAGCGTTCTGGAGGATGGGAAGTCCAAGATCCATGTACCAGCATGTCACCTGGTGAGGGTCCTCTTTCTGGTTCCCAGCCATCAACTTCTAATTGTGTCCTTACATGGTGGAAGGGTGGTAGAAGGGGCTGGGATCTCTCTGAAGCCTCTTTTATTTTTTTTTAATATTTTATTTATTTATTTTTAGAGAGGGGGACTGGAAGGAGAAAGAGTGGGAGAGAAACATCAGTGTGTAGTTGCCTCTCATGCATCCCCTGCTGGAAACTGGCCTGCAGCCCAGGCATGTGCCCTGACTGGGAATCGAACCGGTGACCCTTTGCTTCACAGGCCCATGCTCAATCCACTAAGATACACAAGCCAGGGCTGGAGTCTCTTTTATAAGGCACCAATCCCATTCATGAAAGTTCCACCCTCATTATATAAGCACCTCTCAAAGACCCCACCTACTAATATCATCACTTCGGCCCATAGCATGAATGTTTGTTAGCATAATTCTTTTAATTTTTCTGTGTCCTTGAGATTTTTATAATAATAAAAGGTAGGGGAGAAAATTGCTACAGAAAAAAGGAAAGGGAAATACTGAAGCCACTTCTCCTGTAACCAATATCCTGTTGACCAACCCCTGACCAACACGAATGGTGAGAGAAAAGGCCTAGCCCTCCATGCTTGGCATAATTTGTAGAGCACAAGGTTGCCAAGCACCTTAAGGGAAGGGAACACCAGAATTAGAGAAGGTACTAAGAGCAGTTGCTCTGGGACATAAGACAAGGAGCATGAAGGCAAACTCCTCAGAGCCAGTTCTATCCCCTCAGTCTTCCCTCAACACACTGCCTGACTAAAACAGAGGGTCCCAACCATAGGAAAAGAACCATTTAAGAAGAAATCAATCTCTATAGGAACTCTAATGCTGCTCAAGTTCAACCATAGGACCAACAAATACTATGTACCAGGTAGTGGGTAGTGATATACATGCCTGTTTTAAGTTAAAATTTGTATAGTACAACAAAGTAAAATATTCCATTAATTGCTCAACTCAAGTAGGAATCTGAGAAAATGCAACTTCAAGTTCTCTGATCAAAATCTGGCCATGTGATAATTCATAAAGAAAACTGACAATCTTATAGATGAACAACTGAACACTGTGACTGCCACTGATCTGAAACTTATTGCTCATTATTTCTAATTTTAGCAAAAAGGGATTAAAATAAAACAAAGTACAAAACAAGATGTCACCTTCAGTTCTTGAAGCTTCTCTGTATTTGTGGTAAAGTGTCCAACACAAGCTTGGATACACTCCAACTGCTTTAAATATTCTTTGTTTCGAGTATGAGCCTTCTTTTCTGACTCACATATTTCCTTGAGGTATTTCTTTAGCTTTACGTACTTCAACTTAACTCTAGAAAAATAAAAGCAGATTTTTAAACAATGAAGTCAGATTTTGACAACTTAAGAAGGAGAACTTTCTTTTTTTTTAATTGAAGATGTTTACTGCATCCTATTTTTGGTGGAAAAAAAATAACACACACATTTATTTAGCACAACCTTGTGAAATACACAAAGTGAAACTAGGAAAGAAATATTTTTCTGCTAGTCCATTTCTGAGGGCTAATTCATGAACTGCTCCACTGTAATTAAATATTTCTTGCAATAGTTGAGCACTAAGCTTAATATTTAGTAATTTAGAAGAAGAATTTTCTTTTAACAAAATTGTTAGTGAGAGAATGTATTCTAATATATTTTACCCAAACACTAAAACCTAAAGGACAGAATGTATGTGCATTTTTAGAGAGAGGAAATTAATGCAACATCACTGAGATATCACATCTTGGCATAACTCTCCTGAGAAATATATACAAGACCACATTATAACATTCAAACAGTAAAGACTTACAGGGTTTTCTTTCTCAAAATTAAATGTGATTCTAAGAGTAGTGTCTATGTTGCCATGTTCAGAGGAAAAGCCTATTAGAATTCTTTTTAAATGACAATCGCAAAACTACCTGCTCTTATAAAGGAAATCAAAGTATAAACCACAATCCATAAACATGAAGAAAACTTGAAATTTAAAATGAAAAACTCTCATTTTAGATATAATTTTAAAGTTTTGTTAGAAATTGCAACAGCATACTATATTATTAAAATGTTTTAAAAACAACATATAGACTGTAACTACTCAAATTATGAAAAAAAACCTTTAGGAATTCTATACCAAGGTGTAGTATCAAAAGACTCAAGATGTGCAGCCCACTCTTTGCATGGAACCAACACTGCTACTTCTAGGTCGCTGTTTTTCACAAGCACCTAAGTTATAAGAATACCTATAGCATTTCTATTGTTGGTTCAATAAATTATTCAGTATTCTTTTATCAATCAAAAATAAGTTGAAAACCACAAAAATGTTCACCCTCAGAAACAGATTTCCAAAGATGCTGAAGATAGTAAAAATTACTCTCCAACAGATTTTAAACTTCTATACCTAAGCCAATAATTTTTTAAAAAATTCCTTATTCTAATAATTCCATGTTTTGATCTTAGTTGGCTGTCTCCATTTTTCTATGTACAAAAGACTTAAGATAGGTTTTACTGCTACCCATGTCTGCTATTTTCAACATAAACAACAGGAATGGGGCAGAACCTAATCTACCATCTTTCACACACAGGTACTTGGTAAAGCTGCTGGTGGTGGCCAGTCTCCACCTGGAGTAGGTACAATAGTAACCAATGCCTTTTCCATCCAAAGTCTAGTTTCATTCCTGCCCTTCCCTACATTAGCCTTCAAAGCTCACCACATACGTAAGTCATCCATCCAAGCAATCATTTATATATTCAGTGCTCTGAACATGAAAGCCACTCAGCTAGGTCCACAAGGAAAACAAAAAAGTGAGATAATTAAAACACAGTCCCTTGTGAGAAACTGCAAGGGACTCTGACAAAACTAGGCAACCTGACCTAGGTGAAGGGGTCATGGATGCCTTCCCAGTAGAAATTATTTTTCAGCTGAGATATGAAGGTTGGGTATGAATTAACCCAAAACTGGGGAAAGTAAGAGTGAAAAGTTGAGGGGAAAAGATTCAGGCATGGGAAGTAGCATGATGGAAAACTCAAAGGCAGTAAGTAAGAATAACAGTGACATTGACAAAAAAAAATAATAAATTATCAACTTTTACTTTGCTTTAAGACTCTACTAACTTCTCATAACTATCATTACCCCCATTTGACAGATGAAAGAAATGGAGACAGAATGTTGACCTAAGAGTCCCAAGGTCATATGGCTAAGAGATGGTGAGACTAAATCAAGGAACTTGGCAACAAAACCTATCTGCTTACACTGTATTACAAAAGATCCTACCATGCTTCAGAAACTGAAGTTTTAGTCCATGTAAAATTTTAGGGGGAGGTTGGCAAAAGATGGTGATGATGAAGATTAAACAGGGACAGATGATGGCAAGTCTGGTAAGCCCTTGTACCAGATACTTCTCGTGCCCTCCTCATGCCCTGACTCACCTTTTCTTCGACCAGTTACGGCTGCAGCAACCCAGTAACACCTGCCTCAGCCGCACCTGGTATCTTGCTTTCCCAGGGCTGCTTTTCTGAATTTGCAACATAGAAAACCTGGATATGAGCAGGAGTTAACACCTCCTGCAACAGCCCTGATCACTGGAGTCAGAAACCAAGAAGTAAACAGCCACCTCTTCCTTTCCTTAAGTGGACACTTGTAAGGAGCAGAGAAGCAGTCTACACTGCTCTTCTGAAGGCCCAGAGGTGTCAAGTTCCAGGTGCCCATAGCAGTGACCAGCTCCTACTTCATTCTTCCAGCCCCGCAGGAAGACAGTTTTATCTGATAGTTTTATGTGACCACTTCCTAAAATAACCTACTACTATATCTACAGAAAAAAAAAAAGGAAAAAAAGAAACCCTACCACCTACATGCAAACCCTTGTCTCAGACGCTGCCTTCTGAGATAACCAGGTTGAAGACAGCCATGTTAGACAGTTTGGATTTTACCCTACAGGCAGTCAAAGAAAGCATATTTTAAGCAAATCATACCCTCTGTCTAACAGGGAAAAAAGAGGGTGATAGTGGGAACAAACTCAGAAAACTGAGAGCTTGGTAAAGGTTCCCATTCTGTTCTCACCATCATTATGTCAGGAAGTTGTCCAAGACAAGGCTACCGAAAAATTCCATCCTGTCTTCTGCCCCTTTAGCTGTGGGTTAGAAAAACAGCAGCTGCCATGGATCCTCTAAGACTCGGGCCCACTTCTGAGGCCATAGCACCCACAACATTTCCATCATCCTATTGACTCTTCTTGTCTCCTCTAGAGCCCAGAGACTTACGGCTATCCTCCCTGACGGGTACCTTTCAAAGTATACTAAATCTTAAAACCAAAGAACAATTTTGAAGATCAGGAACTAAATGGACCTAATGGGTGACTGGATTTTAAAGTATTTTTAGCATCTCTCCTTTCAGGGTAAGACATTTTCATTTTTCACTCACATTATGATATGGATAAATCACAACCTTAGTACAATCACAGCCAGAAATTATTCATCTAAATAATACTGGAGGTAACACTACACATTTAGCTTAAGGATGAAGTTCAGTTTCCATAAAATAGAATTAAAAATATTAAAAGTTTGTTCTTCATATTAAAGTAACTGAAATGGAATAACATGTATATTATCTACTGTCCACGATAATTTTAACATTCATTGTCATATATCTATGAACAAATGAAACACTATGTAACTCTACCTACAACAGTTTGTTGAAAGGTCAGCTACAGTATAATTATGCCTTAATCACTATACAGATGTAATGGGTTTAACTTGTGACCAAAAAGATAACAGACTATAAACATCTTATTCTTAATCTATTTAAGCAAAAGATTCCTGAAATAATATAAATACCAAATAAGGAAAAAACATTATTTCCTTGTACTAAGTTTAATCAAATTTATTCTTACATTTGATAGTCATTAAATTGCAGTGTTTACTTGAAACTACTACACATCAAGAGTAAAAGAATGCTAAAATAACTATGGTATTTACAACATATTAGGGTTAAATTTTTATTAACATATGCAAAGTGGCTTAAAAAATATTACCACTGGCATACCTTACCTGCATATATCAGATTGACTATATTCATAAAGTTTCTTTTCCAGGTCCAATCTCTTCTTTTCACTACAATACAGAAAGAAAATATTTTATCAATAACTACACTGAGAAGTAATAGGCTGTCAAATTTAGAATATGATCTCTTTTAAAATCACACTTTTGTAAGAATGCTTCTCTGGCCTCTCTAAGAAGGAGAAAATGCCAGCTGCGTTTGACCCTCAAGACACAAAAATCCTTAGCAATCACCAGGGATAGCTAAAAAGCAAAGAGGACACCAATACAAAGCAAAATGAACAAGATTCTCAAAAGTAAATGGGAACGCCTGAACAAAAAGCTGGGAACCAGGTTCATTCATTCAGCAAGTATTTCTTGCATGCTATGATGAGCCAAGCAGAGTTCTAGGCCTAGAGACTAATATGGTGAACAAGACAACCAAGAACCCTGTCATCAGACAGCTGACCTTCTAGGAGGAAGGACAGACAACAAACAGATAGATATGTAAAATACAATATGGCCAGACTTCTCTGAGATGGTGGCACTTAAGCAATGGAGGTTCCATCAGGACTGGACATAATACTTCCACAAAATCCACCGTGGACTAAAGAAAGACTGGTGGCTTGCTCTGCTGCCCAGAAGTCAAGCTTGGGCAGAGCTGACTGGCTGAGTCAGAGGTCTCTGAAAAGTAAACCTGATCTCACAGACATTTAATGAAGACCAGGGCCCTTAACACTATTACTTCCTATTTGGAGAAATTTCTTTTTTAAAAAGATTTTATTTATTTATTTGTAGAGAGGGGGAAGGGAAGGAGCTAGAGAGAGAAACATCAATGTGTGGTTACCTCTCCAATGCCCCTTACTGGGGACCTGGCCTGCAACCCAGGCATGTGCCCTGGACTGGGAATCAAACCAGCAACCCTCTGGTCCACAGGCAGGTGCTCAATTCACTGATCTACACCAGCCAGGGCTGGAGAAATTTCTTTTTATAACTTGGTAACATCATTATGATTTGTTACTAACTGCTATTCCCTAGAACTACTACCAATAAAGATTTGGCCTTGATGTTCAAGTGAGAGGTGTAAACTAGGAGAACGCTTACGCTGCCCACCCTATCTGGACAAGAGGCAGGGGAAACTGACAGCAGAAGAGGGGGCTACAGCCAAAATCAAAGGTGTAAGGGGCTAAAACTGCTGAATGGGAAGCCATCCCAATCCCCAAAAGAGCCCTTGGGAGATTTACCCTCAGAGGGCTCTGCTTAACCACCACCAAACTACCAGCTTCAGTCTTGTCTAATTGAAGTCACATTGCTCATCTAGGTTAACAGTAACTAAAGGCTGAAAGAGAAATCACAAAATCTCTGAGAAAAAAATACTATAAATCAAAGACAAGGTGTCCAACAGAAGGTAAGCTCAGGTTGGTCTCCTGAGGGAAAGGGCCTGAGACCACCTTCCATTTGAGAGCTCTTAATTAGTTTGTTTTCCTTCAAATATTTTTTTCCTTTACGAAAAAGCCCCAAATTTGCCCTGGCTGGTGTAGCTCAGTGGATTGAGCACGGGCCTGTGAAGCAAAGGGTTGCTGGTTCGATTCCCAAGGCACATGCCTGGGTTGTAGGCCAGGTCCCCAATAGGGGACACATGAGAGGCAACCACACATTGATGTTTCTCTCCTATTCTTTCTCCTTCCCTTCCCCTCCCTCTAAAAATAAATAAATCAAATATTTTTTTTAAAAAGCCCAAAATTTACTCTGTTAACTACAGTATAGGATAATTTTTTTTGTTTAGCACAATTTAACCAAAATTCTTTTAATGGGAAAATGGGGTACAAAAGTCAAACACCAAATCTTTGCTTGGGTAAAACAATCTATTCCTTAGTTGGGGTATGTGTAGGTTAAAAAAGGGTAAAAGGAAAAAATTATAGAAACACAATTTTGAAAATTAATAATTTCTCATAGATCTTTCTCATTAATAAGAATGAACTTAGAAGAGACATGAACAAAATATGGTACATTTACTTCCATGTTAGGAATTTTACTAGTCACTTTTCCCCCTTCTAAGGTTCAAAGGATCAAAAGGGTACTTAATTCATGAATAATGAATGACTGGACAGTGTAAGCTATTTGTCATTAAGTTTTGAGGACAAAAGGACCCTTAAATGCATCTGTGTCCTTGTGCCCTGGTGTCATACTTCATTTCTGTGGTTTCTGCCAAAAAAGTATGGCCAGAGTCTGGTCATGAGGAAACATCAGGTGGACCCAGTTTAAGGATCACCCTCTGGAATGAAAGTTGTATTCTATGAAACTGTCAGGAACATGAAAGACAGGAAAAGACTGAGAGAGACTAGGAGCGATTGCACAGGCATGGCAACCACATTGAACATGAATTCACAGATGGGATCCTATACCAGAAAAGAAAAAAGACAGGTGTTAGGACAATTGGTGAAATGGACAGTTGGTGAAATTTGACTGGGGTCTGTGGACTGGTATATCAATGTTGATTTCCTGACCGGGAGAACTATATGGTGATCATGTAAGAGAGCGTCCATGTTTTGGGGATATACACATTAAAGTATTGGGAGTAATAGGGCATCATATATGTAATTCTCAAATGACTCAGAAAAAACTAATAATTTTTACTCACTTTTTATTTTGTCAGTTGTTATTGATATACAATATTATATTAGTTTTAAGTGTACATCACAGTGATTAGACATTATATAACCTTCTAAGTGATCATCCTGATAAATCTCAGACCCACTGGACAACCATACATAGTTATTAGAATATTATTGATTATATTATCTATCTTGTACTTTACATCCCCGTGACTAATAATATCAGCTAGACAGGTAGACAGACAGAGAAAAAGAAAATGTAATAAAATGTTAAGAGCTGAGCAACCTGGGTAAGGGGAATATTAGATGTCTTTGTCCTACACTTGTAACTTTTCTGTAAACTTGAATTCACTTCAACATAATGTAAAGTATTCACCTGACTTCTAGTGTAAAAGGACCACAGTCTGGGAATCCAATGGCTCCCAAGCAGCAAGTTCTTTTTAATAATGACATCAAACTTTATTTCTAGTCAGCTTTCAGTAGATAACATCAGCTGATGGTCACTGGCACAGATGAAATGCCAACAGGTATCCCTAGTTTGGGGCGGTGAAGAAGGAAACTTTATTCAGTGCAGACAGCTTACTTTATACAGCACAGCTGTGAGGCAATCTGGGGCCAGGTCCCTCTCCAGATAGGCAGCTCTGCTTTGCTCTTTGATGGTCTGCTCCACTCCTGCAAAACATCTTCCTGCTTCAGCTCAGCAGGGAGACACAATCTTTGGTGGAAAGGGAAAGTGAGCTCTCAGACGCAAAGAGGAGCTGGCTTATATGGGTGGAAGTGCCCTCCTGAAAAACCTGGGTCTGGTTAATGGGCCTTTTAAGAAATGTTTTTATACAATTGTAAGAGTCAATTCCACTTATATGTTTCCACCATGCTTACAGCACTATGTACACTGTAAAAAGTCACTTCACTAGACTGATTCAAATTCGTGATGGACTTTTACCGCAATGCAGAGAAAATACTGTATACAAAAAGGACAAATTTCAGAATATAGAATTACACCTGTGTGTGACTACAGCCAAGACAATTCGAGCTACAAACACACCAGTTACAAGAGAAAAGCTCAGTTATTAGACCAGCTAATATTGTAATGACCCACCTCAAAAAGGGTCAAGAAAAAGCAAGTTATTTTCTTCTTTTTTTATCTTCCACTTGAAGAAATTTCTGATAAAGTAGCTGTGATTATCCAGGGTGGTAGGCTTTAAAATTACTCTTGATTTTTAAGAGACAGTGGTCCTTTCGGTCACTGGGATAATTAAAAAAAAAGGGGGAGGTCTACATCCAAACACTCAAATATGAAGCAATGACATTGTTTGCTCTTCAAAATTACACCTTTCAACTTTTTTACTCCAAGACTCATAACTCTAGTAGACCAAAAAAAATCTGTGGCCTTACTTTACATATTAGTCAAGGCCCCTCATATTTGTTGAAGAACTAAATTTCAAAGAAGCTGAAAGACCTACTCAAGGTCATACAAGTGTTTGTTGACTAGAACCCAGGTTTCCACCTTCCACTGCAGTTTTCTCTGAATCCAAAGTTACTTGCCTCTGTATTTATTATGTGTTAGAGCTAGTGAGAGACTTTTAAAATGAAAAAATGAATACACACAGCCACAGATTTCTACTCACTTAAAAATAGAGCAAACCTCTAAATTCAGAACCATGAATAGGTTATACAATTTGACTCAAATTCTCAATATAATTTTAACAGCCTCACCTTGCTTAACAGTTAAAATATTAGGTGTTAAAGATAAAGTAAGTAATAATAATTACAGTTATACTATAAAGACTGTAAACAGCCAGGTGTATCTAGCTCAGAGTGCAAAAATGATAACTCACAATTAACTTAGTTCAAAAAGAATGAAATCTGAACCAGTAACATTTTGAAATTAGAACTTGGGCTACGAGAAACAAATAACTAAAAGCCTGGGGTAACTTAGCTATTCTTTTACCAGAACAGAGTCAAAAAGTAAGTATACTAATGTACACAGTCTTGTCTCAGTTGTCAGATATGTGCAGACACTTAATACCATCTTTGAAATATCACGCTGCCCACTTTTCCTGGCTGACTGGAAAAAAGTCATTATATAGGGGCAAGTGTGGCTACTGGCTTCTATATAAGACATCCAGAACTCCTAGACACCAGCTGGTTGACTTTGGGATTCCTTCCATTCATTCAACAAACATTTTTCAAGTCCCTCCTCATGTCAGGTACTCTATCAGTAATTAAAAGATCCAGCTAGATATGGTTCCTCTTCTCCAGAATTCTCAGTCTACTAGGGAGCAAGTCACTTAAGCCATTATCTAGAGCAGTGGTGTGGAACACATTTTCACTGGGGACCATATCAGCTCACGGTTGCCTTCAAAGGGCTGAATGTAATTTCAACTCCTTAACAGTTAAGAAGTAGTTACATGTATGCAGTCCTAAAACTATTTTGGCCCTTTGAAGGCAACCCTGAAACTGACATGGCCCCCAATGAAAATGACTTTGACACCCCTGACAGAGTGCTATAAGAATCCAAGGTCGCATAAGTGAGGAAGTAGGTTGTCAATACTTGGCACAGGGGAACTTCAGAAAGGGATGTTTTAGAAGTTGGAGGTGAGGAGGTCACTGGTGTGGGTGAGTACTGGCATGTCACAAAGAAAATAGGATGTAGAAAAAGATTTAGATGTAAAACATGATTAAGACAATTAAGACAGCCTATGTAGATGTTCTATAAATATTTGACAAAAATGAAAGCTAGCATAAGATGAATATAATTCCTTTCAAAAAACCACTTGCTTCTGCCTTTACTATACGTGTAATTGTCATTTTAGAACTGTCACACACACATCTGATCTCTTCACTGAAATGACTTTGTAACTTTTAAAACTCATTTAACATTTTATCAATAGATCCAAAAATCTATTTCCTTTTTTGTCAACTAATGAAATTTCTAATTTCAATTAATTTAGCAGCTAAATAGTTCCAACAATTTATCTTTTATGTGGTTATGTACAGTAAATTACTTTATAATTTTCTCCCTTTACATGCTCTTAGATCTTTCCAGTGGTTCTCATCTTTCATGTCTTAATCAAGTTATTAATCAAGGTATAATGAGCCCTCTGGAAGCTGGACTTTTCTCGCTGGAAATTTCATCCTCGCGCTGGAAATCTGGCCCCTAAAGTCCTCTGTATTTAAACAGGATCTCTCTCTCTCTCTC
>PVKM010017649.1:0-25723 GCA_004027735.1 Carollia perspicillata
GGGTGGGCTGGGATGGGAGTAAAAGACAGAAAACTGTACTTGAACAACAATTAAAAAAAATCATGACTGCACTGATTCTCTTTATCCCAAATCAGACAAGAATATAGAAATAAGGCCAATTAATTTTTGCACATTGTAGTGGTGTGTGGCAATGAACTTTGAGTTTAGGTAATCTATATTTTTTATAATGAGCAATGAGCTTTTCCAGGCCTCTGTTTCAGAAGACATTTTCTGCATATTCTAAGGCAATTTACTGTAGAAACATTCTTAAAAATAGAGTCC
The DNA here is from genome assembly GCA_004027735.1 of Carollia perspicillata. Taxonomy (NCBI): domain Eukaryota; kingdom Metazoa; phylum Chordata; class Mammalia; order Chiroptera; family Phyllostomidae; genus Carollia; species Carollia perspicillata. The sequence continues at coordinate 283 of PVKM010017649.1, forward strand.
AGAAAAGGTGGTCAGTGTTTCTGCTTGCAAAATGTTCAGAAATATGAAAGTCTCCTGAAACAGGGCTAGCCCAGACAAGAAAAGAAGACTGAATTCAATATAGGTTTTTGGTGAAAATTCCAGTTAAAAAATTACTCATAGATATGTCTTCCTTTCTTTCACCTTTCTTATGCAGAAGTGAACTCTCTAGATTCCACCTTTGCATGAATAAAGACCTAACTGTATTTCCACACCACCACCACCTTTCTGCTCCTCTCAAACTCATAGTAGTTGATTTATCACTATGATAAATCTGTTTTTAAATTCTTTTCCATTTCACCCTTCCATCTTCCTGAAGTGCTAGGGTCTATGCATGTGTATAAGATAAAAAATGGCTCTTTCACTCACTTATTACTCTTTCGTGCACCAAGAGCTGTAATTATATAGACTGTCAAGCCCTAGGCCAAATAATTTCAGACTTGCGTCTTCCATTGTAGAAGTCATTAGCTATGTGTGGCTACTGACACTTGAAATGTGTCTGTTGATATGTGCTATTTGAAATACATGCCAAATTAAAAAAAAATAACATAAAAATGAAAAATATTTCATTAATAAATTTTATGTTAATTTGTATTGAAATTGTTATTTGAAATATATTGGGTCCAATAAAATATATTATTGAGATTAATTATGTTCCTTTTTACTTTTTAGTGATGTATTATAATACATGCATTAAAATTTTCCACACGACTTACATGTGTGGCTCATTTATATTTTATTTTTATAATGCTTATCTGGGTCTATTCTATTAAATGTCTGGTCTAATTTGCTGACTCTCTGAGTATATTCCTATTGGCATTAGATTTCATTGAGCCATAATTTTTATGCAAACTTGACTTAGAAAACAACTGGGTAATTCACATGTCCATATTGAATTTTTCTCTTCTATCCTCCTGATCCCCATTTGGGGCTTACCTCAGCTAACAATTGAATAGTGATTGGCTTACATCTGTACGCACCTTCTGCACACCTCTTTCACATATCTATTGGTAAAAGGAGGTTGTTTTTTTAGGTGAGTATTCATTGGCTCCTCAATAATTACAATATACTTATGTTGATGTTAGAAGTAGTAGAATAGTAGAGCTTTAGCATTTATCCACTTTACAAAGGACCATTGGTTTTTGCCAAATGGCTTGGCTGATTCTGAATTCTGTTAAATTAATTAATTAGTACAAATTATATTCTAAGATGAACAGTTAGTCTATAGGGATATAATTAGTTATACATACTCAGAGTCCACTTTTCCATTTCCTTCTGAATTCCTTTAAATTGTGTCTTTTTATATTTAACAGATATAATGAGAGCTTAACTGAAGATTTTGTGTGTGTGTGTTATTTTATTTTGTTTTTTGGATTATTTGAAATTGAAGAGTGCACAGAGAAACTGAAGTACATGTCTTATTTAATAATAGGGTAAATATTATTTCAATACTTTGAAATAATATCTTTTCAATTCTGTTTTTCATGACTAAATAAAAATGATTTAAATAACTTCCTCATAATACAAATGGAATATATGAACTTTAGATGATGCTCTGAAACACAAAGCTTATCTAATATTTTATTATTCAGAATTAAAAAGTACAATGTGGCTAGAATTCATTATAATTCTGTCAATCATTTCTAGAAATGTATTTTAGATGTTTCCTGTTGTTATACCTCATACTTACGAAGTTATAAAGATACTATCGCTAAAAATGCGAAGATTAGCTTCTTGAAAGGAGACTCAATTCCATCAGGTGTTATCATTAGTAACTAGGTGCTCTCCCGGGGTCTCAGAGCAGAGAAGTTTACCCTTCTGTGAAAATAATGTTATTGATACTGTACTTCATATGGCTGTTGTGAATACTTTACCTATATTAAAGCCACATATGCACCATTATCTGTTGTCTCCATAAGACTGTGACTCCAAAATGTTTGGGTGGGCAATGGGTAGTAATAAAAAGTAGTAGTGATTAGTTTTGGTTATCTAAAAGATAAACTTCATATCATGTATCATGTACTTTTGTTCATTCTGTTACCTTTTGTACTTGTACTAAAATAGTGTTTCTAAAATTTTGACCATAAAAGAATACCTGTATATACCATTAAGAAATGAAAAGAAAATGAGGAAGAAAAACATTTTACAGTAATAAATATGATAATTAAATAAATCTCTGTAATCCAAACCTGTATTAAACTCATATACTATCAAATTCCACTTTATGTTTAAAAAAATGAACATGCTCTAGTCAGACTTTAAAAATTGAGTATGAGTTCTACAGTATTTAGTTTTAAATGTTCCTCTAAACACTGATAATCTTGATTTGATTAAAAAGATTATAGACAGAATTAATCTAACCTTTTAGAAAGTGAATTTTCTCAAAGGTAAATTTTAAAAATATTAGTAAGAATCAAAAAATCAGTTTTATATTAATATCAGCATCTTTCTATTAGGAGCTTCACTCTCATATCAGAAAATATTATTATTATTATTGATATTATTTTCTTGATTACCAAGATGTCTTTTTATGGTGGAACATCTAGAACACTGGTGGCAAACACAAGGCCCCCTGGCCGAATCCATCCCTCCACCTTCTTTCATCCAGTTTGACACCTTGTTTCTACCTGGTAGTAACACCAAGCTCTCACTTAAATTGTTAAGAAATAGTTACATTTATACAGTCCTAAAATTACATTCAGCCCTTTGAAGGTAACTGCAAGGCTGATATGGCCCCCGGTAAAAAAGAGTTTGACACCCCTGATCTAGAATAACTTTTCACTTATATCATCAAATGAAGATTGGGCTTTTGAAGTATGACAGGACCAACTGTTTTACAAAGCAAACCTCCGGTTAACGTTGGTTCCCCTAGAGTGATTATTCATAGTACCCTCTTTCATTCTCAAGTGCTTTGAAGCTATAAAACTCAAGTGGATTGAGGTAATATAATTCTGCTGCTGTGAGAGAGAAAATATCTTTGTTATCTAAATAAAATAGTCTACCAAGGAGACTGAAAAATAAACATACATAAATTAGTGACAGGAGTATTGTGTCGTATAACTAATTCAAGATAAATTAGAGGAAAAATTGTTCTACTAAAGTCAGTCAGAAAGTGAAGGAAAAATAAAATGGGCAGCAGGTAAGCAAAAGGTGGGCAGAAATAAATTCCAGAGACACAGGGAAGATATCTGCTATAGTTTGTGTTGAATTCTCAGTGCAAGTTTACATGACCAAGCCAGGATCATTTAAACAATAATTAGAAATAAGTAGATATTCTGGTCTTTGTTGTTCTTCTCAAATAACTAACTTAAAAAAACAACAACAACAACACTAAACTAACAGGGCAGAAGTTGAACACCATCTGGGAAATTTCATTTTGGACATAATTAATGTAAAAGAAAAAATATGTAAATGTCATATAAGGTAGCCAAGATGATGTACGGCTTTTCAGAAAAAATCATTTAATTAATCCAAAAACATTTTAAACACTGAAAACCTAGTTAAATAATAAACATGACATTGTGAGAGGCATACTGACAAGCCAATGTGTTTTTTTTAGGGTTCATAAAAACAATAACAAGGTTATTGTAAACCATAAAATTTGAAAGAAACAAAGAGTATGAATTAGTGTCATTTCAGATTGTTATGGATTGAATGTGTCTCTCTCAAATGTATACGTTGAAGCCCTAACATCTGATGTGATGGCATTTAGAGATGAGACTTTTGGGAGGTGATTTGGGTTAGATGAAGTCATAAGATTGAAGTCTTCATAATGCAATTAGAAAAAGAGGAACAACATAAGTATACAATTAGAAGGGGTCAGTCTACAAGCCAGGAAGAAAGCTCTCACAGAAACAACTGTTGGCACCCTCCCTGATCTTGGATTTCCACGATACAGAACCGTGAGAAATAAATGTATGTCTGTTGTTTGAAGTTACATGGGATTTTGCTTTGGCAGCTCCTGCTGGCTAAAACATAGGTATATACAAAAGGTACTCTTCCAAACAGTACCTTTTTTTATATACTGGCCTGCCATCATGCACAGTGTACCATCTGGCTACAGACAGCCAAATTTTAGGATCATTATATGACATTCAATAGTACCAGATTTCATTTCCTCAAGACATTTTTTTTAACAGGAAATCCTGCTGATAATGGATTTCAATGTTTTATAAAGCAAACATTTGCTGATAAAGTGAGTATTTTAAATAAACATGGGAAAGCAATTTATCAAGGATGTTATAGAAGGATATTCTATGTTGAATGGAAGAGTAATTAGACCACATGACATTTTGAATAGCATTCAATTAAATATATTGTGTGTGACTTTTCTTTTTGGCTTAGTTTAGGTAAGACACTGCATTTCCATTTTAGTGTGTTTATATGGATATCAAACTTAAGTATTCTTTATTTATGATTCATTTTGATGGTTGAAGTCTATATGTATATTTTACTTTTTAAAGGTTTTGTTTATTCATTTTTAGAGAGAGAGGAAGGGAGGGAGAAAGAGCGGGAGAGAAACATCAATTGTTTGCCTCTTGTGTACCCCCTAGTGGGGACCTGGCCTGCAACCCAGGCATATATACTGACTGAGAATCAAACCAGCTACCATTTGGTGTTTGCAGGCAGGCACTCAATCCACTGAGCCACACCAGTCAGGGCTATATGTATATTTTATAAAAATATGAGCATAGAATACAAGTAACTGATATCTTTGTGTAGTTACATGGTACAAATATTCTTTAATTAGAATTGCCACATATAGCACCAATTTATAATAAATTAACTAGCATTCTTAGTCAACACAATAGGGAAATCACTATTTTGTACTCCTTTCCAATAAACACCAATACTTTCCACTTTGTTCATGGTGATTCCTAGTCTGCTTTTGTGTATTATGACCTGTATTACTAGCTTTCTCTTCTTACTGGGTGATAACAATCTTCTAAATAACGTTTCAGTTCAGAATGTTTAGTCACATTTTTTAAGTCATGGTTTCTCCAGTTTGGTCTATGCATCCAGAGCCTGGGCCCTCTAATTCATATACCCCTAGGGCTCTACAGCATGCCTGTGTGACCCAGTGAGACCTAATTCTATATTGCTCCTGAACCTTGAAATTGAGGTAAGTAGCTTTGGACCCTTTAACCCCGACTCTTCCCAGTTTTTTCATGTCCTCACAAATGTATTTTCCCAGTTTTTTGTCTTACTTTTTATTGTTATTCTATTACAGTTTTCCCTATTGCTCTCCCCTGCCCCACCCAACCCCCAGTCCACAGTCAATCCCCACCCTATTGTCCATGCCCATGGGTCATTCATATATGTTCTTTAACTAGACACTTCCCCTTCTTTCCACCCTTATCCCTGTCCCCCCTCCCCTCTAGTCCCTGTCACTTTGTTCCTTGTTTCCATGACTCTGGTTCTAGTTTGTACATTTGTTTGTTTTGTTTCTTATGTTCCTGTTATAGGCAAGATCATAATAGTATTTGTCTTTCACTGCCTAGCTTATTTCATTTGGCATAATACTCTCCAGTTTCATCCATGCTGTCACAAAAGGTAGGAGTTCCTTCTTTTTTTCTGCTGCATAGTATTCCACTATGTAAATGTATGAATTTTTCAATCCACTTATTTACTGATGGGTACTTAGGCTGTCTCCAGCACTTGGGTATTATAAATAATGCTGCTGTGAACACAGGGATGTATAGGTTCTTTTGAATTGGTGTTTCAGGATTCTTAGGGTATATTCCTAGCAATGGAATCTCAGGGTCAAAAGGCAGTTCCAATTTTAATTTTTTAGGAGATTCCATACAGTTTTCCATAGTGGCTGCACCAGTCTGCATTTCCACCAACAGTGCACTAGGGTTCCTTTTTCTCCACATCCCTTCTAGCATTTATTGTGTGTTGGTTTATAATGATAAGCATTTTGACAGGTATGAGGTGGTATCTCATTGTGGTTTTAATTTACATTTCTCTGACAGTGATGCTGAGCATGTTTTTATATGCCTCTGGGCCCTCTGTATGTCTTCCTTGGAGAAGTATCAGTTCACATTCTTTGCCCATTTTTAACTGGATTGTTTGTCTTCCTGGAGTGGAGTCATGTGAATTCTTTATGCATTTTGGAGATCAAACACTTGTCCAAGGTATCATTGGCAAATAAGTTTTCCCATACTGTTGGTTTCCTTTTCATTTTGCTGATGTTTTCTTTAGCTTTTTAGTTTGATGTAGTCCCATTTGTTTATTCTTTCCTTTATCTCCCTTGCCCTAAAGGATGTGTCATTGAAAATACTGCTGAATGAGACATCTGAGGTTTTACTGCCTACATCTTCCTCTAGGACTTTTATGGCATCATGGTTTATGTTTAAGTCTTTTTATCCATCTTGAGTTTATTTTGGTATATGATGTATGTTGGTGGTCTAGTTTTATTTTTTGCATGTAGCTATCCAGATCTCCCAACACCATTTGTTGAAGAGGCTATTTTTAGTCCATTTTGTGCTTCTGCCCCCTTTGTTAAATATTAATTGACCATAGAAATTTGGGTTTATTTCTGAGCCTTCTATTCTGTTCCATTGATCTATGTGTCTGCTCTTATGTCAGTATCAGACCGTTTTCGTTTGAGTGGCCTTGCAGTATAGTTTGATATTGGGTATTGTGATCCTTCCTACTTTGTTCTTCTTTCTCAAGCTTGCTGAGGCTATTTAAGGTTGTTTTTGTTAGAACAGATGACTATCAGAAAATTAGATGACTAATAAATTATATTCATGCATTACATTTGGAGCCTCTGTGCCTGTGTTTCAGAGATGGAAATTACCTAATCTGAGGGACTGACTTCTCTTTATGGACAGTGCTGTCCCCAAATTTGATTTTTTTTTCCTTCTCTAATCTTTCCATAGTGTCACCTTGGGTAGTGGCAGAAAGGACTGTGCTAAAATCATTTCTCTCTGAGTGGCTTGCATTTTCAGCTGTTGGTCCTACTTGACATTTTTATCACTAAATTCATTGTGACATACTGTTACAATATCTTTTGAGTATTATTCTTATACATTGGAATCTTATGATATTATAGTAACTATTATCTACTTAAATAGCAATAGTTTTTCTTAATTCATGCATGTCATTATTACATTTTAACCTAAAATCCTTAATTTTCTATTTGATTTTGTGGTTTATACTTGGTTATCGTCCCAATAGAAATGACATGTCAAATTCAGGATCCATAAATGAGAACAGTTTGATAAACAAATTATTTACAGGGCTTAGGGAACAACAACAAAAGTGGATTTCCCCAAGACTAAAAGCAGCTGAGAGTTGTAATTAACCCTAGACCTGGAGAGATAAGGGAAGGGAATGATTAATAGAAACCAAAGAGGATAGTTTTCTATAAGGATAAATCAACCATATTTTTGTTAGACACAGCAACAACTCATACAAGTTAGCCAGGAGTCAGTCAGGAAAACCAAACAGCCCTACCTGCCTTTTCTTCCCTGTCCACATCACCTATCAGTGCCTCTCACTGATCAAACGCAAAGGAACACAGAGAAATAAACTGTCGATGTAGTCTACCATAGTACCTTCTCTGATATCTTAGTGAGCAAACAGAAAATATTCAGCCAAATGAGGATATTTTCCCCATTTTATTTTTGTTTGTTTACTTGAATTCATGCCTTAAATGAAAAAAAAAAAAAAACAAACAGAAGTATCTTCTGGAGGGCAGGCCCCTTTTAGTACAGGCTTCTCCTGCTAAGTGAGTGTTCTAGGAACCCATCTATATCAGTGTACCAGCTGGCCTTGTTGTGAGGCTCTGCATTCAGTTTCAGTTATTTTTTTTTGAAGATTCTTTTAGTGGGTTTGTCCATTTCATGATGGGTCTTTTAGGAGTGTACTTGCCCACACTGTGGTGATTGTTCAGTAGTTTTGACCAAAAAAAAAAAAAAAGCACTACTCCTGTGCCCCACCCTCCTAATCAATGATCTTACACCAAGCAAATTTTTTGTTTCCTGGTATAGAAAAAGTCCTCAAAGGGAAAGTTTTGCTGATGTGGAAGAGGTGAAAACAAAACAAAATATGGCAAAAGCACTAAAAGCATTGAAATCGACAAGTTTGCAAACTGTTTTGGGCAGTGGAAAAAACATCTTCATAGGTGTATTGCATCAAATGGAGAGTACTGGGAAAGCGAATGAAGTTTAAACATGTAAGAGTAAATAATGTTTTTTTATAAATAAATTCTAGTTTTGGGGGGTAGTACTATGTACTTAATATCATGATAAATGTGACTTCTGCATGGCTAAATTTGATGTTGAATTGCATGCAAGAAATAAATACATTTATCTCCATTGGAATTCTTTTTTCTTGTAGCCCTTATTATGCATTTCCAAATAAATGGGAGATCTCCAATGAATGTACCAGGGATATTTGACTCTAGACTTTAATGTAAGTGAGAAAAATGCTTCCCTTATTATTCATTCTTTTATTACAGTTTACCACATTGATTCTCAGGATCCTCTACTTAAATTTTTATTGTTCTGTTTAGTTCTGTGAAGTTACTTCTCACCAACAGGACAAGACCTGAATAGGTCAACCATATCTTTCTTCCTCATACATTATCTGTCATTGGTTCCTCTAAGCTTGTTTTTAACTGCTTCCTAGATATCTGGTGTCCTCATTTGCCTTCTGACTATCTAGTCTAGAATTACTGACTGGTTGATCCTCCCACCACAGGCTCATTCATCATTATTACTGTTACATATTTCCAAAACATAATTTCCCTTTCCTGAGGACACTATAACTTTCACTATGGGATCAGAACAGAAACACTTAACTACACTTCAAGTGGAAAACCCTTTAAAGCTGGAGTGTTCTGATCTATAGAAATATCTTTTATTTATAAGTTTCTGCAGTAGCATCATAATTTGTTATTCCTACCGATAAAAAAGAGCCACATGTCAGTAATTTGGGGCTTGTAGTTTATTGTTACCCGTGTCAGTTTTCTTGCTGACATCCTCATTTCAATGCAGACAAATTCGTGAAAAAAATTACTTAAGTCTAGAGCAGCATTTGATAATAAGAAAATACTTTAAATTCCTTAAGTTTTGTATATCAAATGCAAATAAATGTTAGATAACAGCAGATTTATTTTCCTAAACCCCTACTATTATTCTTTCATTTTATTCACTCTCTCCAATAATATTCCTAAGTGATTTTTCAGAGAGATCCAAGTTTAAATATAGCATTCGTGTGTGTAAAAATATGCATTATATATATGCATGCGTATGTATGTGTGTATATATAAATATATCTACGTATATATATATTCATTAACTGAGAAGTTAAAGTCCTGGGTCAAGAGTAGGTTATATGCTTCCATGTAAAATATAGACTTATCTTTTCACTTCCTTTGATAGTTAGAAAATCTGAAAATTTGATGAAGAAGAAAACACATCTAGCCAGGAGTCCTTCAAGGATTGAATTCAATGTATATTCTCCTTTAATATTTAAGCAGGTTCCACAGCTAAGCATCTGATATTTTCCCGGGAGATCACATAGCATGGTGCTCATTGTCTCCTCAACTGGCATTTCCCTCCTTGCCTGAGTGCCCTGAGTGGCCAAATTAGTGACTTCATTTCACAATCTCTCACTCTGGCCTTTCTTTACTAGTCACTGGACTTCCCTATCTTTAGACTTTTTTTTTTCACAATTTAATTTCCCTTTCCCTCTGGGATCTATTAACTACTTGAAACAAAAATTGTCCCTCTTGGAGTATAAATGCATGTCAGTCTAGTCACAAGATTTGTATCTCCCTGAGGTATTTACATTTTCATAAAAAAGTCCTTGGATGAGGGGAGATATTTGAAAATTATTTAAAACAACATCTATTTTCAATAAGATTATATTCAAATTTGACTAACAACCAGAATAAGATATAATATAATTGGGCTAAATCATCTTACGTATGCTACAAAATATATAGAGTTTTCATTTTAAATGGTGTAGGAAAGTAACCATATTATACAGGAGAATTTGTAATGAGATTTTAAAAAAGACTAAAAGCTGTGATAACAGAAATGTAAATAACAGGGCTTATTTGCCAACAAGCTTACTTGTTGCTTGCTTCCTTTTAGAGCAAGTCATTCATGTTATGGAAATAAGAAATAAATTGGCAGTTTGGGGTTAAAATATGAAATAACTTGATTGATAAAACCTGAAATCTTTCATTGATTTGCTGGGAAATAAGGAATTATTGCAATTTCCTTAGAGTACATGTTGGTGAAGGTTGAAACTGTACTAATGGTAGAGACGATGGAGGTCATTGAGGAAATGATGAAAAGTGTCAGGAGCTATAAGACACACATTGAGAATGATGTTCATAAGAATAAAAAAAGGTAGAAATGTAAGTCAATATGATTTGTTATTTCTTTAGATACAAGATTTGAAGAATAATACATATGACTTTATTCTGAAGTTGAAATAACAAATTTTGAAAAATACAAATGTTGGTTGGGATAGTGGGTAAAGAGGAACAACAAATTCATTTCGGATAAGATGATGGGCATGGGTGTAAAAGACAGAAAACTGAACTTAAACAATAGTTAAAATAAACAAATAAATGATGGGGCATAGCGAATTATACAATTATTAACACATTGCTACTGTGCAAATATATGAAAAAAAGAAGTAGGCAAGAGAAAGAAATATTATTTTGAATATTGTATGGGAAGGCAGGGCTGGAGAGACATAGATTAGGAAATCATCCTCAAGAAATTAGAAATATTAGTTAAGCAAGAGGATGTCTTTAGCATGACAAACCTATTGAACATTTCTCATTGGTAAACATTTCCAGTGTTGCTCAAAAGATACAGAATGAATAAGCAATTTAATAATTTTATATTCTTCTTACAATGAAAGCAAATCATAATACTGTCTTCATAATGTGGGTGCAAAGACCTTTCAGCATTGCACATCTCTCCTTGTTTTAAATAAACTTTTTTATTTTATAAAGCTTTTAGATTTACTGAAAAGTTGAAATAATATAGGGTTTTCCCTAAGATAGTAGCATCTTAGGTTAGTATGGTATATTTGTCACAATTAATTAACCAATAGTGATACAGTGTTATTAACTGATGAAGTTATATTTAGATGACATTAGTTTTCACCTAAAGTCCATTTTCTTGCCTAGTAATTTCATTCACCATATGCCATTATATTTAGTCATCATGTGTCTTTAGATTCTTCTTGATTGTGATGGTTTCTCATATGTCCTTTACTTGTTTCTGATGACCTTGACAGTTTTGAGTAGTTCCGTCAGGTCAAATAGTTTGCCAAATGTCTTTTTATTGGATTTTTTCTGATTTTTTAAAAAGTATCCTGGTAATACTTGGGTTATGTTTTCCGTGCATAAATACCATAATGATAATTTTATTTTCATCTTATCATATTCATATACCTTCATTTTTTATGCTAACCTTGATCTGTTGACTGTGGTGTTTGTCATGTTCCTCTGCTATAAACTTACTCTCATTTTCCCAGTCACCATCTCTTTCTAGTGGCTCATAGATTTTACTTGCCCAGTTGTGATTTGGAAAATAATATACCCACAAGTATTCATAATTCCTTGCTCACTTTCTCTCTTCCAAAACTAACGCCATATACATATATTTCAACAAACACAATTTTCAACAAACTACACTACGTGAGTTGCAATATCAAGAATATTGGGAGGTGGTGGATAAAATTATGAAGTTCATACACATACATACCTACTCTTTAGATATAATTCAAACTTGGATGAGATTTGATATTTAGAAAATAATATCTAGATGATTCTCAAAGTCGTCTGCTCATTGAGTCACTTCAGAAACCATACATATTGTGAATGGCTGGAATCCACACCCAGGAATTTTCATTTAGTAGGTCTGAGGTTTTCCTGGCATCAGGGGGAGTGGTAAAAATATCCCCTAGTGATTCCAATAAACAAGGAAGCATGAAATCCTCTAGCCTGCAGCAATTAATTGACCATGACCAAATTATTCACCTTACCAGCTGTAATAAGCTAAGCTATACCAAAGAGGTAATTAAAAGGCAAGCGGGATAGTTTTACTTTCTAATTCTATTAACAACACTTGGTTCAATCACATGCATATATAATAAAATACTTTAAAATATAACTATGTTTCAAAAATATGCTTTAATTATATGTCAATTATATCTTAATAAAAAATCAGTCAAACACTTTAAAACTGCTTCATTACTAAAAAAGAAGGAAAATCATAAAACCACTATTCTGAAAAAAGTTGCAGTAGGGAAAAGTGATAAAAATTGATGTAAATGCCATTAAGAATATGTATATATATTTAATTTTCAAGTTAGTTTTCAATGTCATGTTAAACACATTAAAGTCACGAGTAAAAGCAACCCCTTGATTGTGCTTAACATAAGCTGTACTGGAGCCTGGTTAAAATGAGTTTTTTCTCTAATGTAATGTACTGGAGATTTTTTAAAAATGACAAGGAAAATACCAAAATCAATTGTGAAAGTGTGGAATAAATCTGTTTGTCAACTCATATGGAGTTTCACGATGAGGGCACTGGCTTCTGACTGATCACCCAATGGTGGGTAGGTAAGTAGATGGACTTGCGCAGCAGTCAGGACACACATCTGCTGGAGCTCCTGATTTGAGCAGGGCCTTCTGCCCAGGTACCAATTCTGAGAGCCAGGAAGAAATGCCAAAGCATGGAGCTGGAGTCCTCCAGCAAGACCAAGATAGAGGCGCCAGGCTCCAAATACACACATCCCCTTGCACTGACAAGCAGAGAAAGTCGCTCTGATCTCAACCTAGTGTTTTTACAGAAACTTACTATTGGAGTATTAATTTTCCTTTTTGGCAGGAACAGGAGGAATGGAGAGCGGTTAAAAATGTCTATAACCAGAGGAGAATGGGGAAGGGGATAATGGGGGAAATAAGGGAAATTGTTGTCAAGGAACATGTATAAAGGACCCATGGACAAATCCAGAGTGGGGAAGGATTGAGTGTGGGAGGTAAGGGTGAGTGAAGCAGAGAAAGCGGTGGTGGGAAAATAGAGACAACTGTACTTGAACAACAATAAATAAAAGTCTGCACGGTAACTTTGCCTGACACCTGAAGCCATTTACATTAAGGAAACCAGAGCTGCTTTTACAGCCTCACTGGGTACTAACTGGTATTTTGCCCAAGCTTCATCTGTCAGTTTATGATCAAAGTTTGGGCACAAGTTATATTCGGAGTCATGAATATAACTCAGTTGGGGCAGAGTTATATTCAGAGAGAGCTACAGCTCTCCAAGTATTTCACTTTCTCTGAAAAGTGCTATATATGACAAAATTAGAAAATTATATCTCTCATTTTTCTTCCCTTAACAAATAATAAAGTTTAACAGAAATGAGTTATTCATGTAATTTTCAAAGCTTTTCAGTATGCCATTATTTTCAATATTTCCATTATTACTAATCTAATATTTACTGTAAGACAAATATTTCAAATAGGAATTGCATTATCAATTTTAAAAAAAGAAACTCAAATCAACTTAAATCATGGATATGCTGTAATTATTTTTTGCGTTCAGCATGTATTAGCTTATCATTATGGAAGCTGTTCTTATGCATTTATAAAAAAATCATATTCACAATGTCAACAAGTTTAGAAAATTGGTGTACAAATTTAATTGTGGGAGAATACCATAATTTGTGCCTCTCGGATCACATATCCTTATTCTCATTACAACTTGGAGACACACACTGTATAAAATAATACTTTCTAAGTACTAAAATATATTGTAAGATATTCTTGAGCCTAACAAAAATATCTATAAAATATGTGGTCATTTGAAGTATAAAGCAGCAAGTATAAAAAAGGGCATGATTGTAAAACTATGATTTGAAGGCTTATAAACAGTACAAAATAGTTTGCACTAATTTTATGTTAGTGCAAGTAAAAACATCTCCAAATTTAATGGCTACAAATCTCAAAAAATTTGCAGAGGTGTGCAACATATGGAATGTTTTTAATGTCATGCAAACAGAACCCAATTCTCAATCTTTCCCGAAACATCTTCCAAGGCTTCCAGGTTCAAGCCTCTGAAGCTGATTCAAGCTGAGATATTCCACCTGATTTAACCTGGCCTGCAAAGTGATTTGACCTCCGGTGGAAGCCCTTCGACTTAGTGATGCTTCAATCTGGTCTTTTTCTTTTATAAGTTTATCAAAAAACTATCCTGTTTCAGTTGGGCTCCTCATTTTTGTAGTGTACTCAAAGCCATGACCACGCGATGCCACAGAAGTGGGCTTACACTGCTCATGAGGGGAACACTGCCCATAGTAACAGATTTTTCTCCCTGGCTGATTTCACAGAGACATTCTTCACTCCACTTGGCAACAGTTCCAGGGAATAATTATGATTCACATGAATGTCAGCAGCTTTTTCTGATTTTTTTTTTCTTCTCAGTCATTAGAGGAAGAAACTGGGGTCATTTTTTCTTTGGTTGGTACACTGTAATGTAGACACAGGAACGGTATCTAAATCATCCAAAAGTATATCAAGCTCAATAGTACTGTTTTCATTTTTGCTAAGTAGCTGACTATATCCTAGGGGCACATTTTCTTTAGGGGACCACTTTGGACTAGAAGCCACAGTCACTAGTGTTGACAAAATCTTTTTGTTGGAGTGCTTGATTGAAGATTAGAAGGTGGTAAAGATAACTATCTCTGTGAAGCAGAATTACAGCTCTTTTGTCTTTGTTGGCCATGTTTCTCTGGGGATTGACCTGCACCAACAAGCATTTGTTTCCTGAAGACACTAATTTATTTGAAATGTCCTCTTTTTTCTGTCTGTGTCAGCCAATTTTTAAATATTTTACTTCATTAAGTTATTTTAAAGGTCTCACGATAGGTGTGTCTGAAGTGGCTCTCTCTTTGTCTCTCTGTCTCTGTCTCTCTGTCAGTCTCTCTCTCTCTCTCATCAGTAAGTTTCATGGTGATCTGCCAGGTGAAGGATTGTTTGCTGGAAGAGAATGATACCCAGGAACAGGGGTTTCTCCAGCTGTTTAGCCACAGTCCTGTCCTGCATGTCCCAAGGGTTGGCCAGTAAAGACAGAATGCGCCATTCCTGGCATCAGCACTTTTGCCTGCTGATGTCAGTGGTGGCTGATGCAGTGTGCTGGCACAGGGGGGTCATGGGAGTTCCAGAATTATGATGAAGACAACATATTTTCATGCTCTACTTGCTTAACCTGAACTTCAAGTTTTGAAATTGCTCTTTTCAAGCCAACAATCTGAGTTTGTGCATCAAGCAATTCTCAATCATACAGGAGAGGGTAAAAAGGTTTACAGTTGTTTATATGGAAAATAATACAATAATTAATAAATAATAATACAAAAATAAACTGTTTTGCACATTCACAACTGTAAACCTACTTGTGCTCACTCTTCTACTTAACGTATCCTTCACACTGTTGTGCTCTTTTCCAAAGGACTCGTACTTTTTACTAAAATATCTTGAAACAATTAGTTTTCCTGTTGGTCTAGCTTCTTTGTCATCTGAGAATATGTAAACTTTCTCAAATACTTCTCTAAGTCTGAAGTCTACATATTAGTCAAATGATGGTATTGTCTTTTTCTTTATTGCTTGTTCTTATTTCCTCAATTTGTTCTTGCAAAATTTTGGAGCCTTTGCTGGCTGTGCTGAGGCATTCTCTGAAATCACATGCTTCTATTTCTAATAAGTTACTCTTATTTTCAAGTGTTCTTGTATGATAGTAGTTTCATTCAGAGCACTAACTGGCCACACCTGTCCACAAGAATTGGCTTGATTTTCTTTCAGTATTCAAATGCAGAAATTTCTTTTCCCTCCAGTTTGTCTTAAGCAATTTAATTGTGATTCATAATAAACTGGAAGGTCCTCTATGTGTTGAGCATGCTTTTCCTTAAGGTTCTGCTCAATCTTAGACAATAGTACAGGATCTTTCAGGAAAGTCAATGAAATGCATTCTGGGGCAGTCTTGGCTGTACCTGGAACCTGGGACTCACTGAGGCTGGAGTTACCATAAAGTGTTTTCTTCTACGGTGTTGTCAGAGATGTCATTACTAGTAATAATATAGGCTGAAGTAATGCAGAGCTGGTCCTGTGTTTGGAATGCATAATTTGTCCAACAGTCCACTGGTGAAGTTTTGTATTTAGAGGATATTTTGGGAATCCAGACAACTGAAAAGTGATATTACTTGCTTGTGAAAATGAGTCTATGTCAGAGTGACTAGTCATACTGGGTTCTAGGACAGCCTGGTGAAAAGGATATCTGGTCATCTAAGGCATTGAAAAAGCCACATGGTCGAACCCTGGAAATCTGCTGATGTGGCTTCATGAGTTACATTGAATGTAGAGTCAGCATCTGGATTGCTGACAGCTGGTGGAAGAAGATGATGTGGACAGCTTCTCTAAAGCTTCAGGCAGAGAGTGGTATGTGTGGTTCTGTCCAGCTTTGATTTTTCTACTCTATACTTCCAAAATCTTATTTTCACCAAGAAAATTGTGTTAAATTCACCAGGAAAAATGTAAATGTCTTCCTTTAAAGAGGCACCAAACTCTACAGGAGAATGTGTGTAGAAACTCCTGTTTTTGAGGTCTGTCCAGAAAAAGTCCAGCCATTGTTAAGGTACCAAGAACAGTTTGAGTGACACTGATGCCCAGGTTTACCCAGTTACACTGATTTAAAATATTTATATTGAACACACTAATTAGACAACTAATTAGACCTATATATATACACATATACTTATATATAATAAATATTAATATTCATATTAAACTCTTTGCCACAGAAGTTGGTAAATATTTGTATTAAACAAATAAATACATTAATTGATAAGATAAATACCTTGGACAAGGTCATATGACTCATTTTAAGTTAGTCTTATATTTGACTTGTTTTATTTATTTTGGTCTAGAAGTTTGAGCTTATTATAATCTTTAAGTAAGCTTAATATTTTTCCTTCCCTATTGAGTTCTCTAAATAACTTTGATGAAGTCCTAACATTATTCCTGACATTAGCAAAACCACAAAATACATTTCCTTTTTAAATCTCACCTTAGTTTCAAGTACTGTATCAAATGTATCTCTATAAGTTAATGCAAAAGTCCTCACCTTCAGAAACAATCACTCCAAAATCTAAGCAAACTATGTTACTTATATTTTTAATATATTTTATTGATTATACTATTACAGTTTTCCCAATTTTCCCCCTTTGCCTCACTCTGCCTGGTACCTCCATTCCCTCCAGCAATCCTCTCCACTTAGTTCATGTCTGTGGGCCATGCATATAAGTTCTTTGGTTACTTCATTTCCTTTACAGTTTTTACATTTCCATTTCTACTTTGTACCTACCAATTTGTACTTTTTAATCCCTGTAACTTTTCCCCATTCTCCCCCTTTCCCTCCCAACTGATAATCTTCCAAATGTTCTCCAAATCTATGGTTCTGTTCCCGTTCTGCTTGTTTGCTTAGTTTGTTTTTTTTTTTTTTTAGATTCATTTGTTGATAGTTGTGAATTTCTTGCCATTTTAATATTCATGGTTTTTATCTTCTTTTTCTCATATAGTCCTCTTTAACATTTCATACAATAATAGCTTGGTGATGACAAACTCTTTAGATTTACCTTGTTTGTGAAGCACTTTATCTGCCCTTCCATTCTAAATGATAGCTTTGCTAGATAGAGTAATATAGGTTGTCAGTCCTTGCTTTTCATCATTTTGAATACTTCTTGACAGTCCCTTCTAACCTGCAATTTCTTTTGGGAAATCAGCTGCCAGTCTTATAGGAGCACCCTTGTAGGTAACTCTCTGCTTTTCTCTTGCTGCTTTTAAGATTCTATTTATCTTTAACCTTTGGCATTTTAATTATGATGTGTCTCAATAGTTTTCTTTGGGTCCAACTTGTTTGGAATTGTCTGTGCTTCCTGGACTTGTATATCTATTTCCTTCACCAAATTAGGGAAGTTTTCTTTCATTATTTTTTCAAGCAAGTTTTCAACTTCTTGCTCTTCCTCTTCTCTTTCTGGCACCCCTATGATTTGGATGTTCGTACATTTGGAAATGTCCCAGAGGTTCCTTATTCTAGATTTTTTTTTTACTTCTTTTCTTCTTGCTGTTTTGATTGAATGCTTTTTTCTTCCTTATGTTCCAAATTGTTATTTTGATTCTTGACTTCATCCCCTCCACTGTTGATTCCCTGTGGATTTTTTCTTTTCTTTTTTTTTCACTTAACTTCTTTTCTTTTTTTATGCTTTTTTATGCTTTTCTTTTTTATAGTAGTACCTAAAGAGTTCTTTGAGCATCCTGATAACTAGTGTTTTGAACTGTACATCTGATAGTTTTGCTTATATCTGTTCCATTTAATTCTTTTTCTGGAGTTTTGTTCTAGTTTATCATTTGGACCATATTTCTTTGTCTCCTCAACTTTGTAGCCTCCCTGTGTTTGCTTCTGTGTATTAAGTAGAGCTTCTTTGACTTCTTTAGTGGTATGGCCTATAGTAGAAAAGGCACCTGTAAATTGTGTGAAGCGGGGCCTTAGGTTATCTCCAGGGTGGGACAATCTGTTTCACTGCTTTGTGGCTCTGTGCAGGGGAGGGCTTGGAGAAGGGACAATGCCACTGCTTGGCCTCTGGAGATTTGCTAGGAAAGAAGCTGTTTCCCAGAACTTGCCCGGTTGCTAATCTCTTCATTTTCTCCCATTATGCCACTTGTACCCTTCTGGTTATTACCCTGGTGCTGAATCTCAGAGGAAATAGGTCTGTGCACGTCTTGAGATCTGTGTGGTCCCTTTAAGAGGAGTCTCCTGAGAATTCTTCAGTTTCTTCTGCAGCTCCAACCCCCACTGGTTTTTACAGCCATAAGTTATGAGGATTTATCATCCTGGCACTGGAACCCTGGGCTGGGTAGTCTGGTCTGGGACTGGGATCGCTTGCACTCAAAGTATCCCTCCCAATTTTTATCCAATATATGTGAATGTGGGACTACGCACTCCACTGCCTCTCCACACCTCTCCACCTCTCTGCCCTTCTCCGTGTCTCCACACTCCTACCCATCTAGATAAATGCTGCTTCTTTAAATCCTTGGATGTCAGGCTTCCATACAGCTCAATTTTTTAACAACTCTGGGTGATATTTGTTTTGTAGTCTAGTTGTAATTTTTGCTGTCGTTGTGTGAGGATGCAAAGCATGTTTACCTATACCTCCATCTTTACCTGAAGTTATATGACTTATT
Organism: Carollia perspicillata; assembly: GCA_004027735.1. Taxonomy (NCBI): domain Eukaryota; kingdom Metazoa; phylum Chordata; class Mammalia; order Chiroptera; family Phyllostomidae; genus Carollia; species Carollia perspicillata. Next base: position 19,577 of record PVKM010017649.1, read on the forward strand.
TTTATAATTATTTATAAAACCTTTGAAGTCAGGGAAGGTATTTCTTAGATAAGCCAGCACAATGTCTTATAAATATATTCCTGTTTGCATGTTTTAAAAAATTTTTAGACTTTTATTTATTTATTAGAGAGAGAGGAAGTGTAGAAGAAATAAAGAGAGAAACATCAATATGTGGTTGCCTCTCACATGCCCCCTACTGGGGACCTGACCCACAATCCAGGCATGTACCATGACTGGGAATCGAATCGGCCATCATTTGGTTCACATGCCTGCACTTAATCCACTGAGCTGCACCAGCCAGGGCCTGTTTTCATATTTTAATGAATGTGTTTATGTAACCTATTTCCATGTTGACTTTTACCAGACACATGGTTCTGAAAGAACTACTTTGAAGTTGTGATCTCATTAAAAATATACTTACTGATTCAAAGCAAGACATGAGGAAATGCTGGTTGTCTTAAAGTATATTTGATCATATGGACATCTCAAAACTGAGATTCCTTAAGATATAAGAAATATTCAAAATGATCACCAAAATAAATTCTTTCTATTCAGTAAAATATATAACCTGAGGAAATTGTATAGAGGTTTCCCTTCTTATGATTATTTTTAAAAGATATTTAACTGTGTCATCACCAGCCTGTCAGAGGAAACCAGTTTGATTAAAGTCAATAAGAAAGAAGAAAATTATGCTTTTATTCTATTGCCCATGAGATTTTCAGATATTGTACTTAACATCTGAAAAAATATATCTTTAAGTGCAGTAGGAAACCCCTTTGAAAGACAATGCCATAGGGAAAAATAAACAGGCTGAAGGCATAGGAGACGTACACAAACTAATGGAGATGAAAGAAGAAGGCTGGTGAGACAAGGCTGGGCAGTCCTCAAGGACTTTTCACATTGGCCCCAGTCTTGCTTTCAACAGACATGTATGATAGAATATTATTTTTGTAAAAATAGCATGGCACTGCCTTTTGCAGAGTTTCCACAATTTTCTAACACATTTTCAGAAAGAGGAGTATTAAATTTAGAAAAATGTTATTACTTCTGAATAATGACATAAGCAGGACACTGTGAAACTATGTGTTACATATTTAATGAAAACAAAATGCGGGGATAGCATCTTATCAAATGGAAGACTGGAAAATATCCAAGGAAAGGATGCAGAATCAAGATAAAATATGGAGACCGAACCACTTCTGTGTATCAAGAAATTGTGTTCAGTATGTAATTTTTATTGCTACACCAAGGGCATTCTTTACTAGTGCCCTAAACTAAAGTATTTAGAATGTTGCAATACCTTAAAATTTTACCAACAGTAGAAGGTCACTATTTATGCAATGGTTCATTATTCAGTAATTAAAAGTGTTTATGCATCTCATGTTGTATCATTAAACTCCATTTCAAATATTTGAAAAATGACAGTAACAACAAAAGAAAACACAAGCTTATGCTTATGGGGAAAAAAGACCCCACAAAGCTTGCAAGCAGGAAAGCAACGGGCAGTGAGTGGCAGCTCATCCTGGGCCAACCCCCTGACTCTGTCCCTAAGGCCCCCTTTCCTCCGACTCTTCCATGAGATAACAGCAGCCTCACCTTGTTTCAGTTTTTTCCTATAACATTTCTGGAGAGCCAAAGCAGAGTAATGGCAGGCTTTCTTGTTACCACTTCTACCCTAAGCCCTTGGTTTCACTGTCCCCACCTTTAATAATGTATTCTCAAATAAAAAAAATTAAAAGAAGATCAGAAAAAATAGCCCAGAAGTTCAGCGCAGTTTTCCCAGCATAGATGATAGGTTTTATTGTGATTAATTTTTTTGTTTCTTATACTTGTTTCTATTGATTAAAACTTTTATAATTACCATGTGTTACTTTTAAAAGCTTTATCTAAAATGGATACATTTTAGCCTATCAAATAGTTAAAACATAAATAAGGTCATATGTGTGGGCCACCTGATCAGGCAGGGACGCTGTATACACTAGACAGTGCCTGGACTGCAATAGGACTGCCCCCTATTGGGGTAGCATCAGGCGACTTCACATGAAAATCTGCCAAGGATGGTAAGAGGTATTCTGTATCTTCTTTAGTCTTGAGGTAACAGTTAGATCGGGATACAAATGTTTGGAAACCATGGAACAACACAACGCAGTGCAGTCTTACAGGGACTCAAGGCAGAAAAGAGAATTAGAAGTTACGTAGACCAACTTCAGACAGCAGAAAAGTTCAGTAATTAATTACATTGAATGGGAACTAGGAGTCCAGGAAACGGCACAAGGATTGTGCTGAAAGGGATGCAATTTCAGTTCTGATTCAATTATTTCAGAAACATTTTAGGAATCAGGAGGTTAATGAAGGGGCCGGTTTCCTAAATACAGTTGGTTAAAATTATCACCAGGCGAGAAAGGTACTATCAATCAAGCTGTTTGGAGTACCAGTACAGTAAATCCCTGAGTCCTGTGTCTGACTGAGAATTTTGCTCCTCTGATAGGAAATTACTGTATCTCCAGTTTATCTCTATGAACTCATGTTACCACTGAAAATTAGCCTCAGATGAACTCAGTGAAGCACTACTTTTCTGGCATAGGTCTTGTAAACCTATTGTTTTAAGTACTCCACACTTGTACCTTTTCAGGCCTGTGATATTAACCCCAAGTCTTTCCACCTTCACTACCACTGCAAACCACCTTGTAGGACCTTAACCCTGCCTCTTCTATTTGAAAGGAATTTCTAATGTTATAATGCATTTATGTAAAGATCAAGGGAATCTGTGTTACTCGTATGCTGTTTATGTGTTGTAGCTTTGCATGAAAGGCATGGCTTTTTTTTTTTTTTTTTTTTTTTGTAAAACACCTATATGCCTGAATTCAAGCCATGGCTCCATTCATCACTGGCTATATGTCTTTGGAGAAATGATTTAGTCTGTTGGGATCTGTTTCCACATTCTGCAAATGAGGTAGTAACAGTGACTTTACATTAGTCTTAGGAAGTACATGACATCGCAGGATTAGATCATGTAGGAGACCACATGAGGCGAATTAGATGCATGGTTACTCTCTTTTCCCCTTCCTTTCTTTTCATTACACAGTCTTTCAGGGCACACACTAGTAGGAGTTTTGTGGGCAAAATACCTTGCTGCATTTCTTTGTTTTCTACAAAAATAATAGTAAGCTGTCTGTAATACTATACAGTGGAAAGCTGCCCATGCCACTATGTACCATAGGGGCAGACTTATCTTCCAGAACCACACCACATTCCCCTTCCTTATCCAAATAATGATTAAAAATATATATCCTCAGACAAATTCTCTGATAACTAGCTCCAACTAAGATAAGCTGATGTAATTGTCAGAATTTAACTAACAGTGCCTCTGGCTGTATATGAGGCTCAGTGGGAGACTCTAAATGCTTTAAAAATTGAGATGGCATTTATAAATTCATATATGACAGGAAATTTCATCAACCCGACTCTGGTCATTCAAGTTAGCAATATCAGTATAATGAGTCTTTACCTTTCTGTTCTGCCAGGATACATTTTCCCATCAGGGACAGGGCCACATTCTGCACATGCGACCTGTGCGTTCACTCAGGCCCAATGCCTAGGGCTCTAGTTAGACTAAATTCAGACTAACTTAGTCTAATGCTCTACTTTAGCAGTCTTGAAATTCCTAATAACTTTTGATCAATAGATCCCACTGTTGTATTGTATACTGGTCTCCCAAAATTATGCAAGGTCCTGGATGGAATTTATGATATTATAGTATTCATAACACCATTTGTATTTGATCAAAGTGTCCCCTCTGTTTGGAAGTACTCTCTTTTTGTCTCTGCTTGAATGTGTGCTATTTATCAACAGTGGCACCTTGAAAAATGCCCAAGGCATTTGCAAATACTTGAATACTTATGAAACTAATAAAGAGCTTGTAGAGGAAGATCATCATATAAGTGTCTTAGTCCATTTGGGTTCCTATAAAAATACTATAGACTGAATAGCTTATAAACAAGAGAAATTTATTCTCACAGTTCCAGAGAAAGTTCAAGATCTAGACACTGGCAAATTCAGTGTCTGGGGAGAACCCATTTTCTGGTTCATAGACAGCAAACTTTCTGCTGTGCCCTTACATGGTAGAAGGGGTGAGAAAGTTCTTTCAGGCCTTCTTTTGTAAGGTCACTAATCATATTCATGAAGGCCTTATTTCCATGTCATAATTATGTCCAAAAGACCCCAACACCCAACAAGGTTGTATTGGGGATTAAGTTTTAACACATTAATTTGGGGGAGGTACAAACATTCAGTTCCTAGCAGTGAGATTCCTTACTGCCTAATTTTCGTTCAGTGACATTGCACTGTGTTCATCAGGTACTTTAATCTCCAAAATCCCCTTATCACCCACGTCTTTGTCCAATTCTAAAGGTTGTACATAGCCCAAAAGCAAACCTTGTAAGAGTTCCATAATTTAATGTATCTTTAATAAAATGAGCAACTGTACCTTATCTGCCAGATTAACTATATATTATCCAGACTTTAAAACTTTAAGAGTAAAAGAGATGCTATTAAAAATTATGTAAGGTCAAGCAAGCAAATAGCTAAGTCTTGGGCCAACAGGGATACGTAGTTACCCTAAGTTGTGTTATCCCTAACTCCTGTCAGTTTTTACACTACTTTTTTTCTTTTAAAAGTTTATGAATATGTAAATTATTTCTTATTGGTCAAAATGATTGTCATGTACATAATATTCTGATTAGTCATCACAGTCAACCTCATCTCAACAACTCACATTTGGGATTTTGACAAGTACAGCTACACTTAAAGCTGGAGAAGTACAGGTTTTACCACCCAGTTAGGGACCCAGGGGAAATCTTTTCCCTTCTAAAACTTTAGAAGCGCCATTTGCACTCAATATCAACAACATAACCTAGTATCAAACCTTGTCCAATATGAGGTACATCCAAGAGTTTCCTAAGGATATTTTCTTCTTCACTTGTCATTTTGGCGTAATTCCTTGTGTAGCTTTCTGGTAGGCAGCTCTCATTCAAAACACCAGGTACAGGCCATGAACCCGGAATGCTTCTGTAACCATGCAATCATATGTAACTACCCTTCCCGATAATTAATTTTTCTCAAAGATTGGATTGTAATCCTTAACCTTGTGACTTTTATTTTAGATATTTCTCTGTATATCCCTTAAAAATAAACATGCAAGTTTTTTTAGGGGGGGCAGTTTGAGCACCTTCCTTAAATGTAGACATAGAGCTAGTGCACAGAAAACACAATGTGTACTGGACTATGGCCTGAGGGAGACTATGCAGTTACCCAATGTGGCAGAGGTGGAAAGAGATATCTGATGGGATTGACACACTAGATTTCAGCACAGATGAATGTTTTCCTCTAAGGAAATAAAGGCATTGGAGATGGAATTTTAGCCAAATGCAGTGAATCCACACATTGCACACTTACTGGACTGAAATAGTGAGTTCTTTTTCACCAAGACGATTAGTACACAAGACAGTTGAGAAAAATTGGCCCCACAGGAAGACAATACAAATTAAACAACAATCTCTTACAAAAATTGCATACATTGAACAAATTAAATACCAGATGCACAGATTTCCTTGCCTTCCTTGAATTCCTTCATTCCTTCCTTTTTTTCATCCATTCTTTCTTTTTTCTTTCTTTCCTATATATTTTTTAATTCATTTATGCTGGGATCTATACTCAGAAAGGATATTAATGGGATCTACTTCAACTGTCTATTTTACATCTTTAACCATACAAAACCATTTAAATAATCAACAGGAAAATTATGATTGTTTATGGCCTTTGCAAATTTATGTCAAAAATTTAAAAATCTTATCATTAGTTATACATATACAGGGAAATGAAAAACCTGGTAGACTGAATATTTATTTAGTACACTAATTTAAAACATTAGGAACATAAGGCATTAATTCTCTTGTAAGAGCTTATCAAGAGTGGTTGGACAGCATTTTTATTTTCTTATTAAATAATTTGCGATATGTAGCAAATATCTTTTCTATGCCTTGAGAAATTTCTAAGGATCAGTTTCCAACATTTTATCCTTTGCCCTTTCAATGCCATGAAATATCTCACAGTTCCTTTACTTTGAAGTTTTTTACCTGGTGTCACTTT